>JAENPR010000925.1:0-259655 GCA_018135685.1 Themeda triandra | reverse complement strand
CTGCCGGTTATAATAAAAAATATTTCTGAACGAGATAAAAATAGTTGTTGTCGGGTACCTAGATTAGGGGGTCCTAAATCAGGCCCAGCAAAGGCCTCGAGACACTCTTGGCTCAAGCAACGGCCGCTCACCCGCTCGAGAAATACGGAAACCGCTCGGCGTACGGCGCTAGCCGGAGACGATGGCGTCGCTCCGACGAGCGGCCGCTCAGCGGGAACGGAGAAACGCTGAGCGAGCGGCCTTTAAGTCCGCCCACAAACATTACCTATCCAAGGCACGCACATGGCTACGGTATATGTAATAGTGGGAAGTATGCTTCCGCCTAACCCCATGGCTACTGTCAGCGGCATGGTGAGAAGAACCTGGTCACTTCTCCTATTCGGCCATACCCGGATACGAGGCATGCCAGGCAACACTATTACACCACGTCGAGTACCTGTGGCGCGGCGGCATTCCCTCCGATGACCGAGTCGTCAACACTCGGTGCCACCAACTACGTCGTCCCGTCCGTCGCTCGGATCAAGCGCCCCCTCGGCGGCTTCCAACCACTCGAGGAATGGTGACGGGCATACTGAACAAGGGACGCCACCCGTGTTTCCCACCTCGGCGACCATACCGCGGGGTTCCGGCGCATTACTCGACTACGACGGCGCCATACCTCGGCTCACGTCAGCCCACGATCGAGAAGGACCGGCAGGCCATCGTCGGCCATGCCGCTACGAGGCTCGAACCGGAGCCGGGAGAGCGTCTACGGTTCAGCGACTCGACACGGTGCATGTAGTTCGACATCACGCCACGTGACTGACCCTATCTACTTTGTATTCAGAGCCTCCTTGGCCTATAAAAGAGGATGCAGGGGCCTAGTCTAAAAAAGGAGAAAAGGGTGGGTCGGACGCCTTCATTCACAACACATTTCCACGCATGCTAAGTCTCGGGACTGGCTTATTCACCCTGTACAAGCACCGGTGCAAGATAATACAAAACTCTCCCCTCTGTGGACGTAGGGCACTCCTTGCTGAACGGGATAAACGATTGTGTCCATCTTGCATCACCATCCGGATTAGGGAGCACGCAGGAATTTCGTTGGTGTAATACCCCGAGAGTACGAAACAAACGGTTGGCGCGCCGAGTAGGGGCTCGCGTGTTTTCACCGATTCCCGCCATTTTCGGATGGCATCACCCATCCTTTGTTTCCGTTCGCCACGGTGATCTGGTTTGGAAGTCTAGAGTTCGTGTCGCTCGGCCCGGAGCCACGACATGACTCTACTCTCGATCGGTGAACCGGGGAGGGGACGCTCGACGTCACCGCATGGCCGAGGTGGGGCCGCGCGCGGCCACGCCACCATGGCTCGCCACCACGTCGCCGACGCCACCGGCATCGCCATCACCGGCCCGGCAAGCACGAGCCTTGAGCACCACGCGTGTGCCCGTCCGGTGCTAACCCGGACTCCGATGACTCGGACTCGAGTGCTATGACCGGCTGCGAGTGTTTTCATCTCAACAACGGCGTCCGTCGGATGACGAGACCAGTGGCGCGCCATGGCCGTCCACTGCGGCCAAGCCGGACGTGATGCGGCGGCCGAACATCGGCTGCGGCCAATAGTGATCGAGCCGCGTGGACCACCACCACAAAGCGAAGACAATCGGCGACTCGAAGACGATGCTCAAAGCGGCACAATGGGCTCGGCTCGGGAAATCGAGGCCAAGATGGATGAGAGCGCGCAAACTTGGGCTTGCTCGCGCGTGCTCGAGCGAGACCACCACGCCCCCTCGAGCTCTTGGCGCTCGAGGAAAGGCACGGGGACGTCTTCAACCGCATCGTCAACGACGCGGGCGGCCCGAGCGCCACCCGGGACGGCCACTTCCCTCGAGCAAGCCGGAATGTCCTTGCGGCGGCTATCTTCAGCTGCCGAGACATCTTGGCGCCCTCGAATCGCATGCATTACGGATACGAGATGAGATCCAAGGGCTCCTCCAAGTCGCGGCCGTCCGAGCGAGGCCGACCTCGAGGCCGTAGGCGGCCCGAGAGCAACCACGGCACGAACGGGAGGGTTCCGTCCACCAAGAGGCACCCTCGAGGTGGTAGAGCCCCTGCTCGAAGCATCCTCGACAACCGTGCACCTCAAGATGCGCGTCATGACATCAACGACAACCGACGGCAAGGCGCGGGTCTGCAGGGACCGTGGCTACAAGGCCCATCGAGGGCCGCTACGGCGACGGCGAAGACCGCGGACTCTCGAGCCGCCGGGCCCTCGAGTCTTCGTCGAGCTATAGCAACAGCCGTTGCCAAACCCGTTTCGACCCCCACGAGCGTGGTCAAGTACAACGGGAGACCAAGCCGGAGCTACGGGTGGCCGACTTCCGGTTGGCTGCCCAGTGGGAGGGGCTCGAGAGGATAAGGCGATCATACGCCGGCTCCACTTGTTTCTCTCGGCACCGCTCGACGGTGGCTCGAGGAACTTCCCCCATCGGATCACGGATTGGGCTGACTTGGTCAGTTTTTGGGGAACTTTAAGGGCACCTACATCCACCTGGCAGCTCGTGGGATCTCCGTAGCGCAAGCAAAATACCACGGAATCTCTCCCGGGATTTTGCTCGGTTTCTCAAGCTGCGCACCGGGCACGCGTCCCGAGATCACGACGTCATCGGCGTTTGTCTCGGGCACCACGTGCAAGGGCTCGTGCGAGAGCTCGGGCGTAACCGCCCAAAGACGGTGAAACGAGCTCATGGGCGTCGTCGCCGACTTCGGCGCCGGCGACGGGCCGTGGGGCCTTCTTTGGTGGGGGCAGGAACAAGCCCGCGAATCCCGAGGCGGTGAGGGCTCGAGCAAGGACGAGAAGAAGAGCGGGAAGAAGAAGAAAGGCAATCGGCAAGGCAAGCGGGTCGTGGAAGGCGAGGTGGCGCGGCCCGGCGCAAAAGCCTGACCCCCTCCGGATGGGCGTTTGCCGACAAGATCTTGACTGCCGTGCCACCCCATACCAAGGGAGCCGGTCAAGCATAACCTCGAAGGCTTGCCGTATGTAGAGGTTACTTCAAAGCTTGGCATTGACAAGGACGATGGCAAGAAGGATAAGGGTGGCGAGGATCGAGCCAACGACGACGGCGACGGTGGGTATCCGCCCGTCACCGAGTGCTACATGATCTATGGCGGCCCGACCGCCGGATGACACGCCGAGGCGGAAGGCGGCCGCGAGGGGAGTTTCGCCATAAAAAACCCGCCACGCCTCAATTCCTCGGCGGTCGGATGCTCCCATCACGTTCGGCCAGAGATGATCATCAGAGACCATGTCACCAATCCCGGCTCGTACCCTCGTGGTGTGCCGATCATCCTCAACGCCCAGCTTCACCAAGGTACTCATGGATGGAGGTGGCCGGCCTTGACATCATCTACATGGAGACCCTCACGTTGCTCCGGCCTCAACTCATTTGATCTCCGGCCGGGCACCGGGGGCTTCCACGGGGTGGTCCACGGCAGAGAAAGCGCTCACGATCGGCCGCGTCAGCCTGCAGATCGTCTTTGGGACACGCTCGAACTTCGTCGAGAGGTCTTAACTTTCGGCGTACCCAGGTTTGAGGGGACGTACCCGCCATCTGGGCGGGACCGTGCTACACAAGGTTCATGGCGATCCCCGGCTATGCCTACCTCCAAGCTCAGTGCCGGGACCGAAAGGAGTCATCAACTGTCGGTTCACGTACGAGCCACGCCTACCCTTTGCGATGTGGAGTGCGTCGAACGAGGAATCAGCGATGAACGTGCGGGAACATCGAAGACCTAGCCATGATGCTCGATCACATGGCGGCTGGAGCCCCTACTCCCCGACACCCAAGCGACAGTGGCAACTTCGACCCAGCCAGCGACACCAAGAAGATCCGCTCGATCAAGCTCCTCGGGAGAAAGACGTTGACTATCGGCACACTCCCTCGACGGCAAATAGGAGACGGTGCTCGTCGGCTTTCTCCGCGCCAAGCGGCCCGACATGTTTGCGTGGAGTCCCTCGGACATGCGGCATACCGAGAGATGTCGCCGAGCACGCCTTGGAGATCCGTCCCGGTTCAAGACTGTCAAGCAACGTCTGCGCCGCTTCGACGAGGAGAAGCGTAGGATCATCCGCGAGGAGGTCGAGAAGCTCGAGAAGGCCGGATTCATCAAGGAGGTACATTATCCGAGTGGTTAGCTAATCTTTGTGTTGGTAGAGAAAAAGAATGGAAAATGAGGATGTGTGTAGATTACACTAGTTTAAATAAAGCATGTCCCAAAGTTCATTTCCTTTGCCTCGAATAGATCAAATTGTCGATTCCAGCGGGTTGTGATACTTTCCTTTCTCGACGCCTACTCTACGGCTACCATCAAATCAAAATGAAGAGTCCGACCGGCTCGCGACTTCATTCACATCACTCCCATGGGCATGTATTGTTATGTCACGATGCCTTTCGGCCTTCGAAACGCCGGGGCAACATACCAACGCTGCATGCTCCATGTTTTCGAGAAACACATAGGGGAGACCGTCGAAGCCTACGTCGATGACATCGTTGTCAAGACTCGAAAAGTAGAAAACCTTGTCGCGGATCTCAAATTGACGTTTGACGCACTCCGGGCTAAGAACATCAAGTTGAATCCGAGAAGTGTGTCTTTGGCGTGCCTCGAGGCATGTTGTTAGGGTATATCGTCTCCCGGCGCGGCATCGAGGCCAATCCGAGAAGGTCGCGGCCATCATGAGAATGGGGCCGATTCGAGACCTAAAGGGGTACAAAAGATCACGGGATGCTTAGCCGCGCTCGATCGATTCATTGCGCGCACAGGAGAAAAAGCCTTGCCTCTCAGATCGGCTCCTCGGAAAATCCGAGCACTTCACGTGGACACACGCGAGAGAGGCCCTCTCAAAACGAAGAGCATGCTCACATCTCCTCCCGTGCTCGTGCCGCCACGATCGGCTCGAGACGGCGTACCGCCAAGCCTCCTCCTCTATGTTGCCGCAACCGCTCGGGTGGTCGGCGGTCATAGTGGTCGAGAGGCGGGGAAGAGGGCACGCGCTCCCCGTCCGGCGGCCGGTGTATTTCATCGCTGAGGTGCTCTCGGGCCAAGGTTCGATACCCCCATATCCAAAAGCTGCTTTCTACGCAATCGTACTCACCGTCGAAAACTCCGAGACTACTTTCTTAGCCACCGGTGACGGTGGTAACATCATTCCCACTTGGGGAAATTATCGAACCGGAAGTCGTGGGTCGAATCGCCAGAGTGGTCGGTCGAGCTCATGGGCGAGACCATCACGTACGCCCACGAAAGGCTATCAAATCTCGAGTCTTTGGGCGACTTTGTCGCTCGAGTGGACCGACGTCCAACTCCCCCAGATCCGAGATCCGGCCGAGCTGTGGACCATGTACTTCGACAGGGTCACTTATGAAGACGGGGAAGCGAGGCGCGGGCTTGCTCTTCATCTCACCTCTCGGAGTACATGCGTTACGTAGTACGCATCCACTTTGCCGCCTCGAACAACATGGCGAGTATGAGGCGCTCGTTAATGGGTTGCGCATTGCCATCGAGCTTGGGGTCCGACGCCTCGATGCTCGGGCGACTCGCGGCTTGTCATCGACCAAGTAATGAAAGCCTCGAGCTGCCATGACGAAAAAATGGACGCATCTTGCGGTGAGGTGCGCAAGTTGGAAGCCGTTTCCATGGTCTCGAGCTCAACCACATCCCAAGGCGCTTCAATGAGGCCGCGGGCAGTGGCCAAAATCGCTTCATCTCGAGCGCCGCTACCACCGGACGTCTTCTCGAAAGACCTCCATGAGCCATCCGTAAAGTGGGACTCGGGGGCTGGGCGGGACAGTTGCCCAGCCCCGCCGAGACGGGGCCACGGTCATGGAGATCGACCGGGCTACAAGCCCGCCAACCGGCCGCGTGCACCATTCCTCGAGTATCTCATTCGAGGGGAGCCGGAAGGATCGACCGTAGGCGAGACGGCTAGCTCGTCGAGCCAAAACTTACGTCCTTTATGGAGACGACGAGAGCCTCTATCGCCGGAGCCCAACGGCGTACTCCAACGGTGCATCTCGGCCCAGGAAGGCGGGAAGCTACTCGAGAGACATGCACTCGGGGCTTGTGGTCACCACGCTGCGCCAAGAACCCTTGTCGGGAACGCATTCCGGCGAGGCTTTTACTGGCCCACTGCAACCGTTGACGCCATCAAGCTTGTTCGAGCGTGTGAAGGATGCCAATTCTACGCCAAGCAAACGCATCTTCCAGCACACGCGCTCCAGATGATCCCCCTCACATGGCCATTTGCGGTGCGGGGGCTCGATCGTCGGACCCCTCAAAGACGACGGGAGGCCACACCCACTTGCTCGTGGCCATCGATAAGTTCACCAAGTGGATCGAGGCCAAGCCCGTCACTAACATCCGCTCGGAACGGCGGTCGAGTTCTTCACCGACATCATCCATCGCTTTGGAGTCCCTAACGTCATCATTCTTGACAATGGCACCCAGTTCACGAGGCAAAAAATTCTTGGACTTCTGCGATCGGAATCACATCCGTGTGAACGGGTCGTTATCGCCTACCCTCGAACTAACGGCCAAGTTGAGCGCGCAAATGGCATGATCTTGCAAGGTCTAAAGCCAAGGATTTTCCAACGCTTGAACAAACACGGCAACAAGTGGGTGGCCCGAACTCCCATCGTCACGTGGAGTTTGCGGACGGCGAGAGACAAGCCACGGGTTCACCCCGTTCTTCTTGGTCTATGGAGTCCGAGGCCGTCCTCCCCACCTGACCTCGAATACGGGTCCCCGTTGACGGTCGTTAAGTATCAATTTTATACCGTCAACGCGCAAGAGAAAGGACTAATATGAGTTCACCTGTTAGATATAGGGGTTACAATCGACGAGAATTCCACACGAGTTTTGGTGATTGTCTATTTACGGGGGTTATCGGAAAGAGAACCAAAGGAGGCCCACATGTCATGATTACATAGAGATAAAGACCGAACGGGTAAAATTGTATAATCTAGAAGACTCCGAAGGCAAACCCTGGAAGGCCGGGGCCCACCGCGGGGTGGCCGGTCGGCCGACCCAGTCGGCCGACTCCCCACCTCCACCAATCAGTGGAGTCTCGTGGATCCCCGCCTCCACCGCCTTTGAGGATGAATAATTATCGTCCATTTAGGTCGGTTTGATCCGGGGGCCGTGGTTAATCCTAGGGGGCTATATATTGAGCCCCGGCCCCTGGGTGAAACCTAATTAATTCCTAGTTCATTCAAGAGATCATTCTCTCATCGAGAATTCGGAGAAGCCGAGCCACCATCTCACTTAGAGCTCCATAGTTTAGTAGCATAGCTACATAGGAATAGATCTAGAGGGAATCAAGCCTAGCTTGGAGTCCGGATCTGTCGGAGTTCTTGGTAATTCCCCTCTACATTCTTGTAATATTCATCATTGTTCGTGATACTATGAGTAGTACTTTATTCTATTCTATTATATCGAGACTTGACTTTGCTCTATTTGATTACGTTCTCAATTATATTGTTCTTAGTTTACTTTGATTATATGTTTAGCATAGTTGGACTAGAATTATGTTTATGCATAGGATCGTATAGCACTTGCTCATTAGATCGATGGGTGAGTGGTAAATATTGTGTAGGCGTGGTGCCTAGATTGTATTTATCTGCGATTACACCCTATTGGCCGGGTCGTGTGGTAGATCGCGGAAGTGACGGTTCCGTTGAGTCCTTTGTATTCCATCCCCGTTGGTAGGTCTTAGTAGAACAACCTATTACATTGAAGTCATTGCTATGTCTCTTGTCTTCTCGGTAATATCACTATGCATAGATGTAACCTTTTCCCGCCATGATTGCTAGATGTTCTTGCACTAATCATTGTATGCTTTGACCTTATAGTTAGAATAACATAGGATTATACCCTAGATCGTCTAGTCCATGCTAGTGTTATAAGCTTAGAGTGCTAAGTTGAGATGGCTTATTTCTATTATTTTATGTGGCTAAATGCTCTCATTTATCTTATGTCATTTATCATTCATTCCTATATTTTATGTGACACTTACCACGTATGAGATGATCGATACGAGACAAGGTTAAGCTCTCCATTACGGCATGTGCATTGCTCATCACTCATTATCCAGTGCATTCCCTTCCCGTGGTAAAAATATAAATAACGATACCTGGATTACTCCTGGTTAAAATGCTACATCGGTATTATACGTAAACTTACGGATCCCATGTTTATTTCTAGTAGCGGTTGCATTATTTAGTACCGGCATTTTTGGCGCCATGTTGGGGATGACAACCTAACACTTAAGTGGCGTTAGAAATGTCAACAAGCATTTTTGGCGCCGTTCTTAGGGAAGGTTGAAAGCCAATGGATAATGAGCAGCATTGCACTACATAATGAGATTGAGCAACATCACCATTCTCTACTCATACGGCCTTACCCTTGTTTTTCGTCTATTCTTATATCTTATGCGGGGTAATGTATGAAAAAGACAATTCTTCACGATAATTATATTGACAATCCGAAGCTTTATTCGGGAAGGCCGATGCAAGTTGAAGAAAACCAATCAATCATCATCATCATCAACTCAACTAAGTTTGTCGGAAACGAGAAAGTCAACCTTTCGTACAAGACTTGACACCGACGTTTGAAGCCATGGCGAACAAGTCACTCCGCGAGTTCTCGGCTCAACTACGGACAACATTCGTGCTTGGACCGAGTGCGGACATCGAAGGAGCTTTTGAGCTCAAGCTGCGCTAATCAACATGGTGCAAGCAAGCCGGTTACGTGGGAAGGCCCATGAAGATGCTAGTGCTCATCTCCAACACTTCACGGAGATTTGTAGCACATTCACTATCAAGGACGTCCCCGGAGATGCTATACTACTTCGCCTCTTCCCATTCTCACTTTTGGGGAGAGCGAAGCGATGGTTCTACGCCAATAAGGAGAAGAATCCTACGTGGGCATTATGTTCCACCAATTTCTTGGCGAAGTTCTTCCCAATGGGCAAGACAAATGCTCTTCGCGGGAAGATATCAAGCTTTCAAGGCAACACCATGATGAGGCTGTCCCGAAGCTTGGGAGCGCTTTCAAGATTACATCCTCGAGTGTCCTCATCATGGCATGGAGAATTGGCTGCTCATGCGGACATTCTACCATGGGCTCGCAACACACACGTGAGACGATGGATCTTTCTGCTGGAGGTGCATTCTTATCACTCACTATTCCTCAAGCCACGGCTCTTGTGGAGAAGATGGCATCCAACCAAGGTTGGAGTGAAGAAAGAACTCGAGACCCGCAAGAGAGGAGGAGGAATGCACCCAGTGAAGGAGGTAGACATCTTTAACGCCAAAATGGATCTACTAATGAAGAGGCTCGATGAGAGAGCCACGAGAGAAGAAAGAAGTCATGCATATACATGATGCTCGCATGACATGTGAAGAGTGTGGAGAGGCTGGGCACACGGGTGCTAGCCCGAGTGAAGGAGGACGTGAACTACCTCAACAACAACAACAACAATAATTACTACCGTCCTCGAAAGCGGAATCAAGGTTGGAATCGGCGAAGCGAGGCCTAACTACTCGGGCAACTATCAAGGTAACACTCTCCTCCTACAATAATTACAACCGGCCGCCTTTGAGAGAGCTAGTCTTGAACCAAGGCAAGATGATGGACAATCTGTCCAAGAAGGCGACATCAAATGACAAGATCCTAGAGACACTCAGCAACGAGAATGGATGGCTTTTCCAATGCCATCAAGAGTCGACTTCGGCTTCAACAAGATACTTGAGTCGCGAGGTACAACGGCTTGTTAACCTTGCTCCCTCAACCTGGTCAAGGTAAAGGCGGGACAACCCGAAGAGCTCGAGGCGCAAATCTTGTTGATATATTCAATATAGAAGATAGCCGGAGTGATCCATCGAAGGGTCATGGATTGACTCAACTCTTGCCAATCAAGAAGGGCGATCCGGGAGACCGGTCATTCCGATCTCCATTGGAAGTATTAACTTTAATGAGGCAATCGTGACTTCGGTGCAAGCATCAACATTATGCCAAGAGTGATATATGAGAAGCTATTCGGATGCCCCTTAGCATACACAACCATGTGCTTACAGCTTACGAGATCGGTCACTTCGTGTTCCTTTGGGAGTACTTGAAGACATATGTGTACGAGTAGGCAACTCGTATGTTCCGGCCACAGACTTCGTGGTAGTGGATACGGTGATGAAAGGTCCCCCAGTCATTTTGGGACGACCATTCTTGAACAACTGCTTGGAGCCATCATGTATGCCAACAACGCCAAGATCATCTTCAACATCAAGGGCAAGCGAGAAACCTTCTTCTTCAAGAACAGAGTCTTTGCAGTTCCCAAGCACACCCTCATCAACGAACGAGTGAGAAGAAGAAGAATCCAGGCTAAGAAGAGCAAGAACAAAGATAAGAAGACCAAGAAGACGGAGACGGTGAGGATGGTCACTGCGGTCCACGGGAGCATGACCACTTACTCGGGTCCCCACGTCGATCAAGAAGGATGACCCGGGTGTCCCAACCATTCAATGCTCCATCAACGAAGCTCTTTCAATAAAGGCATGTCGTGACACCGGATCGGGCGTCAACATTATGGCCAAGGTAACTTATGAGTATCTATATGGCACTATGCCTTTGGAGCCTACCTATGCACAAATGCAGATGGCGGACCGGACATTCCGCTTCGTCGAAGGAGAAGTGAAGGATGTCCTCATCCGATAGATGACCATTATGTCCCTACGGACTTCCTAGTCATTGACATGGGAGATGACTACGATCCTCCAATCATCCTAGGAAGACCATTTCGAACACCACGGAGCTATCATCTATATCGGGACAGGAGAGATCCATTTCCACTTTTCCACCGAGAAGGTACGCCGCTACTTCAACAATAATTATATAATCACCGAGGAGCCCAAGAAGAACGGAACAAGGAGAAGGCGCGTACCCGTCGCGAACAAGAAGAACATCACTACGAGATGGATGGGCCAACTATGAGGAGAAGTATTCGAGATATGAAGATCGGTACCCGAAGAGAAGAACATTGTAGAAGAACCCGAAGAGGTGCTACCAGAAGAAAACCAAGTGGTCCAAGAAGCTTCCTCCTCAAGGTCACCCTCTCCAACAAAGAAGGTGTGGAAGGTAAAAGAAAAATCAGAATCAATTCCTACACACGAGGCGACGTCATCAGAGGCGCCAGCCAATGCGCCCCTTGAAAAATGAGCGAACATGACAAGTCCTGTTCGGAGGACTTAAAACCACCGAACGCCGCGCCAAGAGGTAACTTGGTATTTATCAGCATTACTTTTCAGCATTATATTTTTTACCTTAGTATATTTATTTCCCTACTTGCATCTTAGTTGCATCTTTACTCTTTTATCTCCGCATTTGAAAAGAAAATAAAGATGTTGTGCATTTGCATCCAGAAAATCGTCAAGCCCCATGTGGATAGTCATTCACTGTGGTGGCACAAAAATAATTTCTCAGCATATTTATTTCCCCTGTCTGCATTCCTTAAATAATAAAAAGATAAAAATAATTCTTGTGATCCTGTTAGAACAAGTCTAAGTTAAGAAAGTTCTAGACAACCAAGGCCTAGAGGTTTTATCACTAACGCTTAATCAGTTCCACAAGCTTTGTTGTCTATTTGAGCTTCACAGAACATCAAGGATCATGAAGAGCTAACAGGCAGAAGGACATCCAATCCCCTGTCGGTCTTTGCCCGCGAAAATTGAATCTTGTCTCCAACGAACTATCTACGACACTCCTGGAGGACTAGAACGTCTTCGGTGCACATCGGCAACATCGCCGAGACTATGTCAACATCCGGCTTGGGGGAGAGCATCCCCGTGTACCAAGCTAAGTGTTTTCAACTTATCTATTTATGCTTTATTAGAGTGTGCTTTGATTAAAACAACTAAAAAAAGATGCATAACCATAGAAACCCAAAAAAGATTTCCTTATTTATCTTTTCTACTTTTGGAGAGCTCTTGCAATCTTGTCTTTAAAAGTGATCCCTAGAATAAACTCTACATGGAGATGATGAATAGTTGCTCGCCGTAATTCCTTTCAAGTACCTAGTTTTCAACCTTGCACTCTCCCGAGTTTTGGACACAACTTGTTTAGATTTGAGATTTGCTTTGAACACGAAACTTGTGGGTAGCGAACACTTGATCTAAGTCTAGGTGGTTGACGGGTATGATATGGGAAGGTTTTGAGCTGCTTTGTCCATCTTGTTCCTAGAGATACTAGAGTTACGGAGAATTTATCTTAAAAAATATATTAAATTCCTGCATGATGAGTTCCTTTATGATGAGAGTTTAAATTCCTACCACAGCCATACATTCATGCTTACTAGATTAGGAAAACCCATCTGTTTAAATAGATCATATTGTAGATTTGAGTGTAGACTTTATAGGCATTGAGTGTGGTTATGTTGTGGACCCATAAGGAATTAGTCACGCGGTTAAAGTCAATACTATGTGCTCTCCATCCATTGATCTATGCTACTTAAAATCCTCGAAGCACGCACCCATTTTATAAATACTACATTCATTATGTGCTACTACTGTTCCTCGAAGTACCACCCACATATAGATCCATATCCACCACATATCGTGCTATCTCTACCACGGAGATACGCACCTATCTTTTTCCTATCTGGGAGTACGCATTCCCCACATATTGTGCTATCTCTACCTTAGAGACACGCACTTATCTTTGCTCCTACACTGGGAGTACGCATCCATCCATTCATCCATCCACATATACATACGCCATTCATTTCACATCATCCGAGAAAAGGTTCTACTCCTATTCTAGGAGTGAACATCTAGACATAATCATCGCCGTTCTATTTGCCTACATAAAAGCTCTAGTCATTATCATTTCAAGTTATACACTCCCTGTGCTAAAGTTTCGCTTTCAGAGGATTGGTTGCTCTAAAAAAAAAAAAAAAAAAAAAAAAAAAAAAAAAAAAAAGAAAAAAGAAAGAAAAAGAAAGAGTAGCCAAGTCCTTCCATTCAAGAAAGTTTCAAGGTTTCCGAATAAAGGGAGTCATGTTATCCCCAAAGGAGCGAGTGTAGAAGTAGATGTTCACCGGTTGAGTACCCCTCGTAATCATTTCCTTATCACCATCATCCTATCATCATCTCATCCATTCCATTTCCTCATTCACATGCACATATGACTTTATTATTATTTTAGTTCCTATTGGATCCATGTCTTAACTATGCAATATATGCAAGTGAGTTTGAGTGTCTCCCCACCTATGAGCTCCACATAAGCCTATTAGAAAGTAGGGTGAGAGAGAGAAGGCACTTTCCACTATGCCTTAGTTCCATAAATATCACATATTCTCGAGAGAAGAGAGAAGGCATACACTACTCATGCCTTAGAGAGGATCCGAAATACCACAAATGAGAGACTTGAAAGGTTCATACAAGGAACTCGAGTTTTATTTCAAAACCTTGCAAAAACTCGGGATAATAGTTGATCAAAGAGCGAGAAACATGGCGCTTGACTTGACCGTTCTATCTTTCAACTACTCAAGACCCAAGTGACGGTTACAAGCCCCATGGTGAAAGGTAATATGAGTGAGTTTTGAGTCGGGATAGTTCACTCTAATCCGGAGGAGAGTTCTTGTTTGAACGCATGTGTACTTGTGAGGAGTGAAAGTATTGTAGCAACTCCCGATCCATCATCGAGTCTATCTTTGCTCGGGGACGAGCAAAAGGTAAGCTTGGGGAGTTTGTTGACGGTCGTTAAGTATCAATTTTATACCGTCAACGCGGCAAGAGAAAGGACTAATATGAGTTCACCCGTTAGATATAGGGGTTACACGACGTAATTCCACGAGTTTTGGTGATTGTCTATTTCTCGTTGGGGGTTATCGGAAAGAGAACCAAAGGAGGCCCACATGTCATGATTACATAGAGATAAAGACCGAACGGGTAAAATTGTATAATCTAGAAGACTCCGGAAGGCAAACCCCGAAGCTGGGGCCCACCGGCGGGGTGGCGGTCGGCCGACCCGGGGGAGTCGGCCGAATCCCCACCTCCACCAATCGGGTGGAGTCTCGTGGATCCCGCCTCCACCGCCTTTGAGGATGAATAATTATCGTCCATTTAGGTCGGTTTGATCCGAGGGCCGTGGTTAATCCTAGGGGGCTATATATTCAGAGCCCCCGGCCCCCGGGTGAAACCCTAATTAATTCCTAGTTCATTCAAGAGATCATTCTCTCATCGAAATTCGGAAGAAGCCGAGCCACCATCTCAATTAGAGCTCCATAGTTTAGTAGCATAGCTACATAGGAATAGATCTAGAGGGAATCAAGCCTAGCTTGGAGTCCGGATCTGTCGGAGTTCTTGGTAATTCCCCTCTACATTCTTGTAATATTCATCATTGTTCGTGATACTATGAGTAGTACTTTATTCTATTCTATTATATCGACTTGACTTTGCTCTATTTGATTACGTTCTCAATTATATTGTTCTTAGTTTACTTTGATTATATGTTTAGCATAGTTGGACTAGAATTATGTTTATGCATAGGATCGTATAGCACTTGCTCATTAGATCGATGGGTGAGTGGTAAATATTGTGTAGGCGTGGTGCCTAGATTGTATTTATCTGCGATTACACCCTATTGGCCGGGTCGTGTGGTAGATCGCGGAAGTGACAGGTTCCGTTGAGTCCTTTGTATTCCATCCCCGTTGGTAGGTCTTAGTAGAACAACCTATTACATTGAAGTCATTGCTATGTCTCTTGTCTTCTCGGTAATATCACTATGCATAGATGTAACCTTTTCCCGCCATGATTGCTAGATGTTCTTGCACTAATCATTGTATGCTTTGACCTTATAGTTAGAATAACATAGGATTATACCCTAGATCGTCCTAGTCCATGCTAGTGTTATAAGCTTAGAGTGCTAAGTTGAGATGGCTTATTTCTATTATTTTATGTGGCTAAATGCTCTCATTTATCTTATGTCATTTATCATTCATTCCTATATTTTATGTGACACTTACCCCGTATGAGATGATCGATACGGACAAGGTTAAGCTCTCCATTACGGCATGTGCATTGCTCATCACTCATTATCCAGTGCATTCCCTTCCCGGTGGTAAAAATATAAATAACGATACTGGATTACTCCTGGTTAAAATGCTACATCGGTATTATCCGTAAACGCTTGCGGATCCCATGTTTATTTCTAGTAGCGAGTTGCATTATTTAGTACCAGCATTTTTGGCGCCATGTTGGGGATGACAACCTAACACCGAGTGGCGTTAGAAATGTCAACGGATCCCCTCGACTCGGGGCCTACAACGAGCGAGACAAATCTGAAAGACCGGCAAACGCCATCGACCAAGCGAAGAAGCTCGAGACACGGCGCTCCTACACTCTGCGCGCTACCAACGAAGCTACGGCAATATCACGAAAAGAATGTGCGCAAGAGGGATTTCAACGTCGGCGATCTCGTGCTCCGTCGACGCCAAGATAACAAGGGCGCCACAAGGCGACTCCTCCCCGGGAAGGTCCGTTCATCGTGGTCAAAGTGTTGAAACCGGGGACGTACAAGTTAGCCGACGGAAAAGGCTCGACCCTCACCAACGCGTGGAACATCGAACGGCTACGTCGCTTTTTCTCCTAGGCCTCGATGCCTTGTACATATTTTCGCTTAAATTTTACCGCTCGTATGAGTAAATAAGTCATTTTCTTACTTTTTGTTCATACGCAAGGTGGGCTCGACTTTGTTTCCACAAAGTCAAGCCCCCCTCGGGGGCTAGACCAGGGGGGGACCCCCCTGAAGTCCTCGAAAAAACGCACCTAGTTTTTTCGAAAACAGTGCTCGACGTCATCTTTCCCCTCCTCGCCTCGAAACTTTTCGAAAGCTAAGTATTTGCGTTACCTCGAGCTCGTCGAGCCAGGGCGATCGAGCACAAGGCTTCCCACGCTTAGAGCTACGGCACCTTAACTCATCCCCTCGAAATGGTCCGAGCACAACGCCAACGCTTAGCTAAAACGAGTAAAGGCGAAGTGGAAAATGACATCAAGCGCAAGGAGAAAACTAGAGCATAACGATTAACGATTATAAACATCCGAGTATTACGGTTCAAGGCCACTTGGGCCACTCCCATAACCAAAAATACTTGTTTTCTTACAAGGGCTTTGTTGCCCGGTTACGGCTCGCGGGCCGGTTGGAATCTACTCTACGCCTTGCGGGAGGACTTCATGCGACAGATCGCCTCCAAGACGGGCGCCCGGTTCTTCGGCCTCGGCCTTGAGCCGCTCGATCCGGGGTTGACCCCTCCTTCTTGCTCGCCCTCGACGTAGGCAAAGCCGCTCGCCACGGCCTCCATCCCGGTCCGGCCTCCTCCTCGAGACGCCGAACCCCGAGTAGAAGATAGCCATCGTCCGGCGCGCGCCAAGACGAGGGCATCTCGGACACGGCCCCGCGAGAGAAGCGCCGAACTCGACGACTCGGTTGGCGTACCCACGGCCGGCGTCGGCCCTCGACGTCCACCACGGGCGCGAAGCCCCGGTTGGCGGCGAGGGTGTCGATGGCGCCGGTGATGCGGGCCTTGGACGAAACCTCGCCATCAAACAACACCTGGGTCGCCTTGCGTCCTCACGCGCGCCCGCCGAGTCCGCCTCCAAACACGAAAAAGATGACAAGAATCAAGTACTTAATCAGGTATTCGAGCAACCCGTATAAGTCACGCACGGAAAAGGACTAAAAAGACTCAAGCACTTACCGGTGCAGCGGGTCGAGAGCCTTTGCTCGCGATCGAGCGCCTGCGTAAGCTCACCCTCTTTTCTCTGGAGGACGCGCTCGACGTCGTGTTTCTCCACGCGCAGCTCCTCATAAGCCCTGCCGGCGCCCTGGATGGCGAGGTCTTTCGTCGTCATCTCTAGACGGAGATTGACCGCTTCCGTTTGGAGACCGCTCGCCCGTTCTTTTTCCGCTTCAAGCGCGCTAGCAAGGGCCTCTTTTTCGGCAGCTACCCGGATGACCGATGCACCGGCTCCTTCACGTAGGCCTCAACGCCGGCCTTCTCCTTCGGGCCGCTCCATGTCCCGCCGCTTGGCCTTGTAGCCCGGCCGGCCGCGGTAGCCGCGTCCCCGCTTGAGCTGCTCGAAGGCCGCATGCGGCTGCGCATAATTACGCGGCGGTCTCGGCCTCTGCGCGGCGCCCGAGCTTCTCACTGCCTCCTGGCGGCTTGCCCGGCCTCCTGCGCCACTCGAGCGAGTTCGTCGTGGGCTTTCTTGGCATCCTCCTTGGCGGCGTCCAGGGCGGCGTTGGCCTCTCGAAGAAGCCGTGCAGACCGGTGCAGCTCTGCCTCAGCATCCCGCCCCAAGCGCACATACCGCCGGATCTCGTCCTCACTCTCACAAAGAGCGCGGATGTGAACCGACTTGGCGTATGAACAGCTTTGCGCCGTCTAAGCCACGAGAGAGGAAAAGTCAAATACAAGTAGCGATAAGTCAAACACAAATAAAAGGGGGTCGTGCTCGAAGGTACTTACAGAAGAAAGCCGGGGCAGGTCCTCGGAGACGAGCGACAGAGCGGCCTTCGGAGCGTGTTCAAGCCCGCGACGGCGCTCCTCGGCCTCCATATGCGCCTCGAGCTCCCTCGATCGTTCATCACGATCGCAGGGGCCTCGTGGTCGAGAGGGTCGGGAAGCACCAGCGGCGGCCTTTCCCACAAAGGGAATTCCTCCCGCATCTCCTTGTCGACGGAGGAGTGGAGTCTCCTCACCGCCTCCAAATCGACGCCCGCCGTCACCACCCGCTCAGCCAGGGCAGTCGGGCGTTGCGGCAGGCCCTGGGAAGAGGACGCCTCCTGGGCGAGCGCCCGCACCTCGAGCCTCCTCCGTTCTTCAATAGAGGCATCGGAGGGCTCAACGGGTCCGAGACCAACCGACCGCATATGGCCGTCGACGATGGCTGCCGCCCCGTCTGCCTCCTCACAGGCCTCCTCCGGTGGTCGGCCTCGGACATAACTGGTGAACTCCACCTCGCCCGTTGTCGAGTCGGGCACAAGGTGAGGCACCACGACCTCCCCCAACCGCGGCGGTGGCAGCGGCGCCTGATGTGGCGCCAGGCAGTACTCCTCGTATCGCTCCTCCCTTTGATCGCCGCCCGGTGCTCATCGCCGCCCTACGGCGGCGGGCGGCTCCGCCCCGCTGCCCCACCTCCAGCTGCTGCTCCTCTTGCTCGGCCGCTTGCTCCACTTGCGGGCCGGATCTCCTCGGTGCCGGCGGCGCGGGCTGCACCACCGGTCCCACTCGCTTGCACCACCGGCTCCTCCGCTTCTCACCCTCCGGTGTGGCGGCGGGGTGCCCTCGAGCGCATCCTCTCGAGCGGCGGCTGGGCCTCACCCTCCTCAACCCGTTGCCCGGTGAGGACTCGACCTCCATGTCCCGAGGAGGGTTGAGGCCCGGCTCGGCGAAGCTCGAGGCACCGGTCCCGCCTCCCGCATCTCCACATCTCCCACGGGCCGGTCGGCGGCGCGCGGGCGTCTCCTCCCCTCCTTCTCCCTGCGCTCCTCCTCGGCGCCGGCGCCGGCCGACCCGGGAAAGACGGGCGCCCGAGCCGGACTCTCCTCGAGCACGATGGGCTGCTGCTCCGATCCGGCCCCGTCGCCGGCTCGACACCATTGCCCTTTGCTCGCCGCCGCCGCGTCACCCAGCCATACGCGATGATGCCGGGGTCTCGAGCGGGACGGCGGTCAAGGCCGTGGTGGTGGTGGCGTCCTTCTCCTCCGCTTGCTTGGCCACGACCCCGGCACCTACACGGGATGCGGCGCCATCGGGACTCCGCGCTTGAGCGCATCCTTGGCCCGCTCTAACCAAATGGGAGTAGAGGGAGGGAGAGTCACTCCACCTGGCATCGACGGGGTGCCGCTCGACCCTCCCGTGGTCCTCAGCCTCTTAGTAGGCACCATGGAAGGGAGGGATGGCAAGGACTGCAGGGAACGCTTAGTCCTGGAAGAAAGAGAAAAACAAAAAATCATTGTGACAAAATATTCACACGCAAGCGAAAAGTGCAATCAGGGACAGGTCGACAAGAAGACTTACCCTGCGGCTGAGGTAGCGCTGCTCGAGCCGCTCGGGGGCTTCTGAGCCCCAGGCGCCCCCCTCGAGTCGCTCGAGGGCTTGGGGACCTCGAGCCGCGCTGCGGCGCTCGGGGCCTCGAGACCGGACGGCCGCCCCGTTCCGGCCCGACTCCTTGGCCGGGTCCGGCACGGGTCCCTAGCGGAATCCCGGTTACGCGGGTCGAAATCCGTTCTACCGGCGGTCGCTAGAGGAGCTCGGCGTGGCTCGACGGAGCTGCGAGAACTTGAAGTGCGCATTTGCGGCCTCATCTTTGCCGGGTGTGCGCGCCCGTTGAAGAAGAACGGTGGCGGGAGGAAGATTCCCGCCGCGTCGGAGACGGCGCCTGCCGCGCCGGAGACGGCGCCCGCCCGCCATGGCTAGAAGGACGGGGCGACTCCTCCCGCCGCCCTGCTTGGGCCGGCGACGGCGCTCGAGCACCGCGGCTCGACGACCCCTCCTGCTGACCCGCTCGAACCAGCGACGAGTCGTCGCGCAGGAGGCCTGGCGCCAACGTTGGCTCCTGCACGCGAGAGCGAGCAAGCGTCAGGGCTCGAGCGACGACAGCGTCATCACTGTCGGTCGCATCATCATCATCGTCATCGTCATCCTCCCCCTCGTCCTCATCGGACGACTCGAGACTGGGGGTCCAGTCGGTCGGGTCCGCCGCCAGGCGTATTTCACGTTCCCGGCGGCACCTAGCCTTGCGCTTCTCCTTCTCCTCTAGCGCACGGGCTTTCTGCGCCTTCTCCTCCCTCCGCGAGACCACGGCGGTATGTGCTCGTTCGCCCCTCAGGCGTCTTACCTCACGGTCGGACGCGTCCTCCTTCACCGGGGGCCTCGACTCCGCGTGATCGTTGATATTCGGACGAAAGAACAGGCCTCGATAAGGATTGCTCGAATAAAAGAAACGACGAAGAGAAGATCTCGAGAAAACTTACGTAGCCGAGCGAGGTTGTACTCCGAACGCATGCGGAAGAGGCCGACTTGGTTCTCGCCAAAGTTCCTCCCCCATCGATTGCGTCACGCACCCGAGCCACGATCGTAGCGGCCGGGAGAGCTCGTCGGACATCCTGGCGGGCCGCAGCGCCGCGGGTCGGCGTTCTCCGTCATCCGGTCGAGCCGCGCGGACGCTCGGGCGAGCGGAAGCACCCGGCGGCTATGGAACTCGGCCACCACATGCGCGATGTTGAGGAAGAAGTTGCCGGACCTCCGGTTGCGCGAGCTCGAGATGGCGTCGAGCAAAGAGTTCATGCGGGGCCGCGCCGCCGGGCGGCCATGCGCCCGGTTGAAGCCGGGCTCGGTTAGCACCGCGCCGGTATATTCCGGGAAGAGGCCCCCTCGTTGCGGAGGTAGAACCATTCTCGATCCCGGTTGGCGTTGTTCGACGACCACGTGCGGACAACCGATTCCTTCCTCTTCGGCCCGAGCGGCGAACCCGCTCGAACATAGCGGCGGATCTTCGGCTGCCCACCTCCTCCTTCTCCTTCTCCTCCTCCTCTTCCTCATTGTCCTCCTCGTTCTCCTCCTCCTCGTCATCATCATCACCGTCGTCATCGGCGGCCTTCTTGCTCTTCACCGCCTTGGTGAAGAGCGTCGCCTTGAAGACATGGGTGAACAGGTCCCACTGCGGCGCCATCCCCAAATATCCCTCGCACACGGCGGCATAGGTAGCCGCGGCGAGATGGAATTGGGGTTGAAATGCTTTGGAGCTCGACCCGAAATGGTGGGGAAGCGCCCGCATGAAACGGCTCGGCCGCGCACCAAGTCCCCGCCCGGTGGAACCCGATGAAGCTCGGAATGTAGCCCTGCGGGGATTGGGCTCGAGGTCGCCGTCGTCCGCACCCTCCACTCGGTAACCCCTCCGCCGGATTAGGCGGAAGTAATCCGCCGTTCACCAGATTGAGCAGCATTCCCTCGGTCACCGTAGACCGAGGCCACGGGAGCGCGTCCGCCATCACCACCGGCACAGAAGGCTTGGCGGCGCCCTTGCCCTTGCCCTTGCCTTTGCCACCAGCGCCCGGCCGAGCTCGGCCCGTCTTCTTGGATGACCTCCCCATGACAAGTGGCGGGGCCGGAACGGGAGAGCAACGGCGGCGCGCAAGAACGCAAGCGATGGTGGCGCTGGGAGCGGTGGCGCGAGGAACAGGGCGGTCGCGGGCTAGAATGGCACGGCGGTCACGGGCGGTGGCGGCAACGCGCGATGCGGAAGACGGCGGCGGCGAGTGGATCTAAAGCGAGCACAACCGCTGGCGTAGGCGGCGAGGAAGGCAAGATTGCGGGGAAGAAGAACCGGGGCTGCTCCTCTATATTTATAGAGCCCAAGATGATCCGCGTGAACCACGTTCAACGGCCCGGATTACACCATCCAACGGCCGCGCGCACCGGCGGACTCGACGAAAACGGTAACCGCATTAAATGCCCGACAAACCGTCACCTACTTTTAGGTGCACACGACGCGAGGTGGAGCGGAACCGTCGCCAAGCCACGATCACCACGATACGCCGGTTTCCGCCTAAAAAGGCGCGCCGCTTGCAACGGACAAATGCGCATCAAATGGGCGCAATGACGGGACGTCTCGACGGACGGTCCCTTACACGGTAAGAAACCCAGGGACTCCGGTCCCACAGGTAAGTCTCGAGGGGGCGGAGGCTGACCCACGGACGGGTTCGAGCGGCCGCCCTCGAGCACCCGAGTTAGGGGCGCCTATGGGAAGGAACCCTCGAAAGGTTCCGCTCGAGGACGAACCCTCGAACCCAGATGGCGTGTCCAAGGCAGGGCACTATGTATCCAAGAGATCCCGCCGACGGGAGGCACTCGAGCCGCCGGCCCCCTCGAACGGGGCCGGTCCTCTGGAAACTAAGAACCCCGCTTTAATGAGAGCGCCCCGGGCCACGGCCGTCTCCCCTCGAAAGGAGACGAGCTCTCACTTGGACTACCCGCCATCGGCTCACGGGGGTATGGCGCTCGCTCGGCCGCGCGAGTAGCGCCCGGACCTCCCACCACTCGGATCGATCCGGGAGATCCGGCGAGGAACTGGATCACGGCTCCCGGCCCGGCTATCCGGGGCACGGGGGCTCGAGTCATACAAAAACCTCCTCGACACGGGAGGAGCCGGAAATACTCGGGGCTCGAACGGTTATTGAAAATCTTACGCCTCGAGATACCACAACTCCAATTAATAATACTCTTGCCCAAAATCGTTCATCTCAAAGCCCCCGGAGGAATGCCTCATTCCTCACAGGGGCCTCGAAGCTACCCCGCGGGGACGCCGCGCGCCCCCACGGAGAAAGGACGAAATGACTCCTCGAAATACCGACAATAATCCCAACTCTAGGTACTTTAACTCCACTTCATGATCCCTTGTTTGAAGTTTCACAATCAAACAAGGGCTCGGGGCTACTTGTCGGGTACCTAGATTAGGGGTCCTAAATCGAGGCTGCAAGGCCTCGAGACCCGCCGGCTCAAGCAACGGCCGCTCACCCGCTCGAGAAATACGGAAACCGCTCGAGCGTACGACTACTCGAGACGATGGCGTAAACCGCTCGAGCGAGCGACCGCTCGAGCGGGACGGAGAACGCTCGAGCGAGCGGCCGCTCGAGTCCGCCCACAAACATTACCTATCCAAGGCACGCACATGGCTACGGTATATGTAATAGTGGGAAGTATGCTTGCTCCGCCTAACCCCATGGCTACGGTGCGCGGCATGGTGAGAAGAACGCCCGGTCACTTCTCCTATTCCGCCGGCCATACCCGGGATACGAGCATGCCGAGCAACACTATTACACCACGTCGAGTACGTGGCGCGAGCGGCATTCCCTCCGACGACCGTCGTCAACACTCGGTGCCACCAACTACGTCGTCCCGTCCGTCGCTCGGATCATTGCCCCCTCGAGGCGGCTTCCAACCACTCGAGGAATGGTGACGGACGCAACCTGAACAAGGGACGCACAGTGTTCTGTCTTTCCCACCTCGACGACCATACCGCGGGGTTCCCGGGAGCACGTACTCGACTACGACGGCGCCATACCTCGACTACGTCAGCCCACGATCGAGAAGGACCGGCAGGCCATCGTCGGCCATGCCGCTACAGGCTCGAACCAGACCGGAGAGAGCGTCTACAGTTTCGGCGACTCGACACGGTGCATGTAGTTCGACGTCACGCCACGACAGCCCTATCTACTTTGTATTCCTGAGCCTCCCCTTGGCCTATAAAAGAGGATGCCAGGGCCTAGTCTAAAAAAGGAGAAAAGGGTGGGTCGGACGCCTTCATTCACAACACATTTCCACGCATGCTAAGTCTCAGGACTCGCTTATATTCACCCCTGTACAAGCACCCCGGTGCAAGATAATACAAAACTCTCCCCTCTGCTGGACGTAGGGCACTCCTTGCCTGAACCAGGATAAACGATTGTGTCCATCTTGCATCACCATCCGGATTAGGGAGCACGCATAGAAATTTACTCGTTGGTGTAATACCCCCGGGTACGAAACACCGACAGGTTGTATAAAAAATGCTCATTTTATATTTGTTATTAAATTCATGCTAGCTTTGTAGAGTTCAATCTTGGTTGTAAAAAATGCTCCATTTTGCCATACTATGTTGCCCCGAGTTCTAAAGAGAAAATATGGTTGTAAAGTTGATGTGTGAAGTGCTGGTGTTTGAGTGCTAGGCATATATGTTGCTGTTTGAGTGCTTGGTCATGGTGTTTTTCTGATTTTCGGTGGCATATTACACTATTTGTCGATTAGCATTTACGAAGAGATTTTGGGAAACATTGATATAGTTTGCTTGATGCATTCATTGATCTTTTTTCCATTGATTCTTACAATTAAACTAATAATTGAGGTGGTTTGTTTAATCGTTAGGGTATATATTGATTTAGCATGTCTTTTGGAGTAGGCTATGTCTCCTATCTTCTGGACCATACGAAATTAATTTTGGTGCTATGGGGAGATCGATGGTCGTAGATCTGTAGATTAATTTGCTCATCATTTACGAATGCCGGTCATGCGGTCTTTTCTTTGTTTTGCACACCATTTGAGCCTTGGTGACACCACAAATTTCCTTGGTGAGTTGATAGCTATCCAAAGATTCCTCCACATATTGCTACAACCAGTTTGCTGTTTATACATAGGTACTTTACTTACACTCCTGTTGCTGCGATATACCATTGGAACATTGGTGGAGGTCTCGACATTCGACCTGTGCACCTGCCTAACGAGCTCCTACGGTTTTCAGGCACATTGTGCTTAGGGACCTAAGGTAACACGTTTTTCCTGTTCATGGTTTGCGTTTTCTATATTGCCATCGAGTACCCTCACCAACTAATCCAAACTATTATGCTGCCAACCTCGGCTATTCCGAGATAAAGATCACTTTATGGGGACAAGGGGCCACTGCGTTTACCACTCAGGGCCAAGCCAATCGTAGTCTTGTTTGTCGAAGGGCTCATGAAATCTTATCAAGGTAACAGCTGGTTTATACTCACATAGCTGCGATTTCCATAATACAGTTCTATATGGATTCACATTAATCTGAACATCGTTCCCATGTGTTTCGGCAACTACTATGTAAGTGGGAACACAACATGCCGTTGGTATTTCAATCCGCCAATTCCAGAAGCACATCCACTCTATGAAAGGTATATTGTTAGCCCAAATCAACCCACAACAACTGCTTTACTTGCCATTCCCCAACTGATGCCTAACATGTCTTACCTTCGCCCCGTTACCGCAACCCGAGGCTAGAGATTAGGTCAGTTGCATCACCCGTCCAGCGGCGGGTCTAGAATCGTGCACCAGCACAGCTTGATGTGAAGAATCTGAAAGAACTAAACCAGCTCAGCCCATATGAGTTCTCTGTAAGAAGCATCTTCATTGTGTTCTCGCTTTCTTGTGGTCGCTTCTCCTTATTCCAGTGTAATATTTCCTTGTATTCAATAATACAGGAAAATGGATACTGCTGCACTGTCAACTTCTTCCTAATGCAGCATGGTGGTTCCCATCATGCAACAAGTGCAGCAAATCCTGTATCCCAGATGGCACTGGATACAAATGCATCCCATGCTCAAGCACCTCCTTCAAATTTAAGTTAGTACTTCTGCCATCATCTATTTCCCTCCTAATTTCTATGATAAGACACAGCCTAACTCTAGATGCAAACTACTGACAGATATAAGGTGTGTTTCATAGCCCTTGATGGCACTGATGAGGCTGAGATGGTTTGCTTCGGAGATGTCGCTTGGCATATGATTAGGAAACCTGTCCAGCAGCTTCTGAGAGCATCTACAGGCCCTAACACATATTCAACGACATAACAAAATTGGTTACTACGAGGTTCACATTTGCAGTGACCATGACACGCTAGAGCTACTACAAGGCCAAAAAGACCTACAATGTCGCTGCTTTAGTCACAGCGCATGGCCATCCCGCTACGCCGTATGCCCGGGCCGTGTGATTCGGTTTTCCCCGACGAACCAAATACTACACAAACATGTGCCTCGGTTGAAATCTCGACATCGTGTGAACATTTGCGGGGAACGCCCTTGCTAGGCTTCTGGGTATAATGGATGTAATCTAAGTTTGGTGGCATATCTAAACTATTCAGTGCAGCTAAGAAAACTGCTTTCCTTTATTCTGTGCTCCTACTTACTCCCAGTAACCTGTCATCTACACTTTCTAGCAAACTGTAGCTCCGGTATGGATCCCAAAAACAATTAGTATTGTCTGTGGTATTCCGTGCACTGAATAATCTATCGAGATCACCTAGGTCTGGACATTTGCTATCTATCTTCTATCTCTATTGTAATATTTAGCTCCTGCGCAAACAAAGCTTGAATCTTAGCATCTATATTGTATTTCCTTACAAACATGGTGGCCAATTGCCGCGCGCATGGGCGCGCGCAAATCACTAGTTCTTATAGGGAGACAATCCACATGCGTGCATTGACACAACACAGTACCAGAGTTTCAGAAATCTAGTTTTTATTTAGTTATTTGATTGAACAAAGAACCAAAAAAAAAATCAAAGAGGCTAAGTGGCTAACAACGCAAAAGATGGAGATCCTGTCCTGATGCCATGTCTGTTCGTTCAAGGACGTGTTCAACAAGCTGTTCTTTCAAGGACGTGTACATTTCGGCATTTGTTGTGTGCGCTTTCTGGCCGCTTGTGCACCCAGTCCGTCACCGTCGGCTGATCGATTCATTGTTAATCAGGGCAGAGGAAGGGCTTCAGGCGCCAGTAGGCAGCAGCGATACAATCTATGGTGCCGCCGCCCGCCGCAGTTACCTCCGGTCCACCGCCACGGTAGTCGGCAGTGACGCCACCGCCCGCCGCGCGAAGAAAAATCGATCGACAAGCCGTGCGCCGCGGCCCGCCGGTATCGATCGGGTGCGTGCGCATGCTCGGATCCTGCGTGGGCGCGCGGCGCTGGCTGGCCTCAGCGCTCGTGCCCAAATCATGCATGCCACGCACATCGCGTGATGGCCTGATGATGGATGGACGGATGGGTACGCACCGTGCATCTGCAAGGCCGCCGCACACACATCACGCTGCGCGGCGTGCGCGCGCCCACTACGTGAAAAAAGCACTAAGGGAGCGCTTCCCCTTTCTGTAAGGGCGGCTGGTGATTGAGCCGCCCTTACAGTGGTCAGGGTCACTATAAGTGCGGCTCAATCACCAGCCGCCTTTACAGTGACCACCGTAAGGCGGGCGGTGATTGAGCCGCCCCTACAAGTGGTCTGTAGGTGTATAAAGCGGGTTTAAAAAATTTTAAATTTTGTAAACGATGTTGGATGGAAAACTTTCTATATGAAGTTTGTACATCTCAAAAAGTTATGAAACTTTGTAGTTGACAACTTTTTTATTTGACTTCATCTTGTCATGCGAAACCTACGTTTTAGTTTCTCAAATTTAAAATTTAAATTTTATAAACGATATCGGATGGAAAAACTTTCTATATGAAGTTTGTACATCTCAAAAAGTTATAAAACTTTGTAGTTGAAAACTTTTTTGTTTGACTTCATCTAGTCATGCGAAATCTACGTTTTAGTTTCTCAAATTTGAAATTCAAATTTTATAAATGACCTCGGATGAAAAAACTTTCTAAACAGAAAGTGTAAATCTCGAAAAGATATGAAAGTTTGTAGTTGACGACTTTTTGATTTGATATCATTTAGGGCCTTAAATAAGCAAATTACTTTCGGTTGGGTACAATATGTAGGTAACCAAAACTATAAAGAGACACATGTGATGGTGTAGTGCAGTGGTTAAGGGAGGAACCGCGCGAGCGTGAGGTCGTGGGTTCGAATCCCGGGTGATGCAAAGTCAGAAAAATGCTTAAAAAATATGGTGTGAATAGAGTGGGATGGTGGTTGACTAGTGGGGGCCCTTCCCGGTTAAAAATTTTTTTGCTGGACACTGTAACATCGGTGTCATAAGGGCGGCTGGCCCAACCACGCTGGGCACTGTAACATCGGTGTCATAAGGGCGGCTGGCCCAACCGCCCCTAGAGAGGCTGGCCAGCCGCCCCTACTGAGCCTCGGTCACGTAGTGGCCACTGCACGTCTCGTAGACTCGTATGCTGCTGCCAAAGGATGCGCTTATATGATTTTCCCATTTTTCTTCTTTTTTGGCGATATAAAAGCACTCCAGATTTTATATTTCCTCGTGTCTCTAGCACGAGCTTTCGTTTATTTTTGATAGTGCATAAACTAATAGAAATTTGCGGTGAGCATCTCCAACAGTTATACAAAATTGGTTATGCATTTGTTGTAGTTTGCCAATTCTGAAAACCAAATGGGGAGGAGAAAAAGGAGGCATCTCCAACAGTTATACAAACTTGGCTTTGCATTTGGGAAAAGTGTGGACCCAGGTCGCGAAAACTAGAATGCATAACTGTTGGAGAGTCGATTTCGTGAAAACTAGAATGCATAACATTTGGGAAAGGAGGTACTTCACGTTTGCCAAGTCGCCCGGGCCTATGCATATATGCCAAGCCGGCCATGGGATTTGCAAAGTTTTCCAAAATGCAAAACTAGAATGCATAACTGTTGCAGAGTCGATTTCGTGATTTTTTGACAAAAACAAGAATGCAAATCCTGTTTGTATAACTGTTGGAGATGCTAATATATACGAGCTAATAGTATCCGATTCGTGCCTCTCCAAAAAACTATAAAATTGTTTACTTATATTCCATGACAGAATAAAATGGAATTAAATACATGTGTAATGAAAAGTACAACAAAAGTTGGGGATGTAGCTCAATTGGTCGAGCATACAAAATGCACGTTGTAAGGATTGGGGTTCGATCCCTCACATCTCCATCAATACATTTTTAATAAAAAATCTCGACCAAAAAATCTTTTCTTAACTAAATATCTCGTTTATATCTGATAAAATAAAATACTTATGCAGTGAAAAGTATAACAAAAATTGGGGATGTAGCTCAATTGTTTGAGCATACTTTATGCATAATGTACGGATTGGGGTTCGATTCCTCACATCTCCACCAATATTTTTTTAAAAAAAAATATCTCAACATAAATTCTTTTCTTAATTAAATATCTCGTTTATATTTGTATGACAAAAAGACATTAATAATTTAAGAGAAAGATTTTAATATCTCCTTGTATTTGTACGGCAAAAACAATAAAGCATCAAGAATTTATGAGAAACTGTATGAAGTTGGAGATATATAGCTCAACTGACAACACTTTATTACTCTACGCGTTACGATAAAAAAATATAAAAATTTATATGAATTAAGGAGAAACTTTATAGAAGTCGAAGATCTAGCACAATTGGCACAGCTTTATCTATGCGTTATTCAAAAAAAAAATCTGAAAACATTTAGGACTAACATTTCGGTGGTGTGCTGGCGCAGGCTACGCTGTCGGATCGGAGTCGGAGGCGGGCCGCGCCGCGCCGCGGCGGCCGGCACTGCGCTTCGCATCTCGCTTCAATCAGCTGGTTGCTGCGTGCTGACGGTGAAGGACGACGAATGGTCCTGCAGTTTCGGGCAAAGTTTCGCGTCCAGCTTTGCCTAATTCGAAGCACGTCATTTTTTGCAATTCACGTACGTACAACATTACTATTGACGTACTGACGTACTTCAAGTACGGTTGTAGTCCTGAGCGATCTTCATCTTTTAGGTTGCATATCTCTGAATGTTCTGTGGCTGCGTACTTGATGTTGATGGCCTATTAGGGCGTCCGCAGCGGTAGATTGAAATCGCCGGCTTACGTGGCGTAAGAAAATATTTAAAAAAGGAAGGCAAGTGTGTTCGGTGTGCATACCCGGGAAATACGGTGACTCAGAATTCATCGGGACGTGAGCGAGACTAAGGCCTTGTATAGATGGTGTGAAAAGGTGAAATTTTTTCACTCTCTCTCCATCATCTCAAATCTTAACACGCATTTTTAAATAGAAAAATAAATAACTAATTATATAGTTCATCTCTAATTGATGAGAAGTTAGACTATGATTGGACAATAATTTTGCATAGTCTTAGCCCTTGTTTAGATCATGGCCAAGTTGGGAGTTTGCATACAAAATTTTCGTTTGTATTTGGTAAAAATTGTCCAAACTTTGACTAATTAGGCTCAAAATATTTATAAACTATTTCTACATTTAGTACTTAGCCTTTTGATGTGATGGGCCCACAAGTTAATGGAACGTTTCATCTCACGGTTTTCAAAAATAAGCGAAACTTTTGTGACTTATCCAAATTTCATTGCCATAGGCATGCTCACTTATCCTCGCCGTATCCATCCAAAAATAGCCATGAAATGCCTCAGTGCTCGTTTCACCCAGTTTCCAAGACGTTGAAAACACCGCTACCGCGTTTCACCATGGTGAAACGATTTTACTCTCTCTCCTCTCCATTTTATGAAAAAAAATCTTTCTATGTTGATCTGTCGCTATATTAAATGTCCATGAAACGCCCATAAAACCCTCACTGAGACTAGCCTTAGTTCCGCCGATTCGGGGGTGGATGAATTGGCACAGTGCCGCCCCAAACACTGTAGCATTTTGTTGTTTAGTGGTAAAAATTGTCCAAATCTTGATTAATTAGTCTCAAAATGTTCGTCTCGCAAAGTACAATAAAATTGTGTAATTAGTTTTTGATTTCATCTATATTTAGTACTTCATGCATATGTCAATAGTTTTGATGTGATGGGGAATCTTCTTTTTGTATAGTGGAATTTGGGGGTGAATTTTGATATCTTCCCGTCTCGCTAGCGCGGAGGATTTTCTGTGTATTTTTTTTCGTGATTGGCCGACGTTCCTCCTAGATAGCAGGTTTTACAACCGTTGCGGACACCCTTAGGTGAACGAGAGTATGAGACTGACCCTCAACCAACGGCGTGGAATTTGAGCACGCGCTGCCGCTCTCCGCAAGCCGTGCCTCGTGCGATTGAAAAAGAAAGGAAAAACTGAAGATACTTCGACCTCCGATACTGCCTGCAACCTTTTTCTTATTACTCCAATCTAACAAGGATCCTGCCTGCCTTTGTCGATGTGCAGTGGAGCAGTGAACCAGCGTCCAGATCCAAATTCATCCGGGTGAAGGTGCGCAATGGTCAACCCCTTCTCGACGAAGAACCGACGCGGCGAACGGCAGCTGCCGCCAGAGAAAAGCACCGTGGATTATTCTCTGGTCATATTTCTGAACACGTGGATGCCAACTACGTATATTCAAGAAAGAGCGCAACACTGTTCCTGCATGTTTGTTCCGTATTACAGAGTACATGTATGCGTGCAAGCACGCAGTTAGGTAGGCACCAATGCAATAGACCAAGCACGCGTGGTTCTGTTCTTGGACAAACAAGACCTTGGGAGTCAACAGTCGAGACTCGAGCGTGGATACTGCGTGCCGTGCTGAAGAAGTGAGTTCCCAACTTGCCATACTGACCTAATCGGAACTCTTAGGGAGACAAATCCACATGCGTGCGTTGACACAACACGTACAGTACCAGAGTTTCAGAAATCTAGTTATTTATTTATTTATTTGATGGAACAAAGAACCAAGAACAAAAAAAAAGGACTAACAACGCAAAAGATGGAGATCCTATCCTGATGCCATGTCTGTCTATTCAAGGACGTGTTCAGCAACAAGCTGTTCTTTCAAGGACGTGTTCAAGAAGCTGCAGACCAAAGAATCAACCTCATGTACTATATACATTTCGGCATTTGTTGTGTGCGCTTCCTGGCCGCCTCTGCATCGTCACCGACGGCTTCCTTGTTGATCAGAGTTCAGACTTCAGACTTCAGAGTCCAGGAAGGGCTTCAGGCGCCCGCCGCAGTACCTCATATCCGGTCCTCCGCCACGGCAGTCGGCAGTGACGTCACCGCCCGCCGCGCGGAGAAAAATCGATCGACGAGCCGTGCGCTGCAGCCTGGCTGGCCTCACTCGTGCCCAAATCATGCATGCCACGCGCATCGCGTGATGGCCTGACGATGGATGGATGGGTACGCAGAACGCACCGTGCATCTGCACTCTGCAGGCGAGGCCGCCGCACATACATCACGCTGCGCGGCGTGCGCGCGCCACCGCGCTCGTCTCGTAGACTCGCACGCTGCTGCCAACGGACTAATAGACATTTGCGGTGGATATTATATACGAGTTAATAGTATCCGATCCGTGCCTCTCCAATAAACTGAAATTGTTTACTTCTGTTCCATGAAAAAATAAATAAAATATTTATGTAGTGACAAAAGTTGAGGATGTAGCTCAATTGGTCGATCATAACATGCACGTGTAAGGCCTTGTTTAGATGCCCAAGTTTGGACATCCAAACTTAGGAAAAAATCCTGTAGCAACACTGTAGCGTTTCGTTTGTATTTGGTAAAAATTATCCAAATATTAACTAATTAGGTTCAAAATGTTCATCTCGCAAAGTACAATAAAACTGTGTAATTAGTTTTTTATTTCATCTATGTTTAGTACTCCATATATGTGCCGACATTTTGATGTGACGGGGAATAGTAATTCTGCATAGTAGAATTTGGGAGTGAAATCTGGAATCTAAACAAGGTCTAAGCATTGGGGTTCAATCCCTCACATCTCCATCAATAGTTTTTTTATAAAAAATCTCAACCAAAAATATTTTTTTAATTAAATAACTCGTTTATATCTGATAAAATAAAATATATATGTAGTGAAAAGTATAACAAAAATTGGGGATGTAGCTCAATTGGTAGAGCATACTTTATGCATAATGTACGGATTGGGGTTCGATTCCTCACATCTCCACCGATATTTTTTAAAAAATATCTCAACCAAAAATATTTTCTTAAATAAATGTCTCGTTTATGTTTGTATGATGACAAAAACACATTAAGAATTTATTAGGAGAAAGTATATAAATATCTCATCTATTTTCTAGTACCATCTATTTAAGAGAGTCGTTCTTCAAATATACTAATTTTTATAGAGTTGTTTATGTTATTTGTCTTTGAAAATGTGATTTTTAGGGATGGTTGAGTTAAATCGACCGTCCTCAGAAATCGATTTTTAAAGATAATTGACTAGTTTACTAGGAATTAAAAATTATTGTGACACAAATAAATTCATAACTTTTTAAAATAAAGTTGGAAGAAGATAAAATTATATTAAAGTTACAAAACTTGATGAGATCTAAAACTTTATAGTTGACAAAATTATTATTCGAAATTGTTCAGGGGCCAAAATATATGTATGAAGTTCTCATATTTTGAATTTTAATATTTTAACTTTTTCAAATGACCTTGGATGGAGACATTTCTTGTATTGAAGTTCTAGTGCTCGATTAGATCTAAAACTTTGTAGTTGAATTTTTTTCTATTTAAAATTGTATATGATTTCAAAATGTTCGCTTGAACTTATGAGCTTGGCTTATCAGTCATGATATAGTGTTTTTCTCACAACAAAACTACATGAGCAGGCTTATGGGCTATAGAAACCATCAGCCGAACATAGCATCATATAGGTAGTCATAGGTAACTATGTGGTGTGGTGGATGGAGACAGAACGTGCGAGGCGCGAAGTTGTGGGTTCGAATGCACTTTGTTTAGAAATAGTGAAAAATAAATGGAATCCTAAGAATACCAGTCGGTCCTCTAGCTGGACACACAATATCTCTTTTCTTATTTTACGACATCTAAATGATTTTTCTTCTTACTTTTATGACTTCGGCGATGGCCACAATGAGATTGCCTGTCGTGGATGTCGATTTCACCAACAAGAGGTCAATTTATAGTTGTTATCTATAAAGAGGGCACTAGGGCAATGATTTAGACACTCCCCGGGAGGTCAAGGGACTCTAGGTTGTCGACTTCATTGTCAACGATCACGGGGAGGGAGAGAAAAAAAAAATCAAGTATCCCATAGATCAACGGTAGGAAGTGTTGAGCTTATGTTGCACTGCGATTCAACCAATGATGTTTTTTCATTGCTTCGTAACATTTTTGACTAGTTCCGGAGCATTAGATTTTGCAAATTCTTTTGTGTTTGAGGGTTGATCCGTAGATTTGTCATGAGACCTGCACTTTGATTTCATTGTTTAGCAAGGGTGAGGATATGTCAGGCCAACTTGGGTCGTGGCCAGCTCTAGGATCTTAATTTCTCTTAATAAAGAGACAATAGTCCATGGCTAATTTGATTCATCATGCATCATTAGTGGCTCCCCTTAAGATATTGTTCAAGCTCCACCTCTGCCTATGTTCATCTAGAATCTAGAGCATTGGTGTCAAAAGCTCTCCTGAAAACTTTCAATTGTGTATATTGTCTTGTCTCGTTTAATTCTTCACGTCTAGTATCCAAATGCTCCATTAGAAAAATACTCCATTTTAAATTGTAAGTCGCTTTGACTTTTTTGGTACATTCATTTTACTCTTCATCTAGATCTTATGTATGTCTAGATACATAGTAAAATAGATGTGCCGAAAAAATCAAAGCGACTTACAATTTCCTACCTTCCAAATTCCGCTAAGAGTACAACTGGCAGCTAGTTGAATCCTCGATTCAAAATGGAGTCCGAAACGTGTAAAAGAAATGGTGTAGACATGGCTTGCACCTTGCAGGCCCAATGACAAGAAAAGCACAATAATAAAAAATAATAGATACCAAGTACGAGGATATGCAGCACACAGAATGAACAAATAAATTGTATGAAACCAAAAGGACGAATCCAACGCAAGAACAGATATCAGAGAGTTAGGTACACGCCGTTTGCGACCCTGCAGTGTCACGGCCTCCTAGTGTCGTAGATGACACATCATCTTTTGGGTTCCAACTCTGAAGCCACAATATTGCAACCTTAATCATTCGTCACCTGGCATCTTATCCCTGCTTTTTCCTTCAGCCGTCAGCTAAAGCTAGCAGATTTTGAAAGGCCTGGAAAGCTAGAACTGGTGCTGCAAAGATTGTCGCTTTCACTCAATCAAGAGCCTAAACATGATACATGCATATAATTTCTCAATTTCATATTGCAATTCAACGCACATCTAAAAAAACCATCAATATTTCACAAATGATGTGCCAGCTGCAATAACATCGTATATAATATACTTAAACAATTAGCTTACCACATGCAAATGCATCATGGGATAGCACACAGCACAATATCAATAACCGATATTAAATTGTTCAAACAAAAATCAATGACGACAGGGATGACAAAAACGGTTCTCCAATACAAAGCAAAAAAAATTAATATCCGGCATATCTTCATGCACTTTATTAGACAAAAGGACTATTCGCATGAAGATAACATCTGCCTGCTGCACCTGCACGTCCTCAAGGATCTCTGTCAGAATGCAGCGACACAATCAATGAGGCCTTCCCTGATATTGACCCCAAAACAAGCAGCAAGAAGCCCTTCAGCATCACAAAGAAGTACATGGAACTCATTTGAATTCCGCCATTTGAAAAGCATGTGGCATGTTGTTCCACGAGGAAGAATCGAGCACAATTCCATCACCAAGAACAGGTTTGTGCTCGGCATTAATGCCATTGCCCAGGAGCATTGCTATGGCATTGTTGAAAATGGATGCATCAGCTGTGTTCCCAGAGAATAATGCATCAGGCCTCACGTTTTCAGGATAAGGTGAAGCTGCTGACTCATGTTTAGGCTCGGACGCCTGCTCACCAGAACCCATTGAAGGGCTTTGTGCTGCAAATGAATAGGCATCTGGTAACTGAGCTAATCAAATTGATTATTGAAAGAAAGGATCAGCGATGAAAATGTACTCACCAGGAGAAATTTTGGAGAACTGAAAGATATCAGGTGATGCAGCACTAACAGGAGTGGATTCAGTGAAAGAATTTCCACTGAAATGAGCATATTCACTGAGGTAAGAACTGGGCTGTTCTTCACAATATTCCTGGCCCATATCAAACTCTGGGCTAACCACCGTAGTAGTCTCACAAGGTGTGCCAGCAGAAGAACTTGAACTTCGGACCGATGGTAGTTGGTTCTTCCCAGATCTTAGTGCCTGAGCTTCATGAAGCAATTCTTCCAAAAGACCACTATTCCTCGGCGATGCACACTCAGATTTCACTGAAGGGGTCGCTGATGGAGACTGCAGGTAAGGATCTACTAACTCAGTAGGCTGCATTGCAGGAGCCACAGTATACTTGAGCCAGCTATTTGGATCAGATTCAGTATCTTGGAGTGAAGGGAGCTCCATCTTCAAAGGACCATTTGTGGGCCTAGAAGCAGAGAAGTTGCCATTTAAAAAGGCATGGCTGCCAGTAAGTGCAACACCGAAAGGTGCAATACTCTTGCTGCTAGCATTGGCTTCATTAAGATAATCAAAACCTAAAGCCTGCTTGAGCTTCTCAGAGTCATTTGAATATTGATCAACTGAGGAAAGCACACCGTCAATGGCATCGCTCAATCCAGGAAGCACACAGCTAGATTGTTTCAGCATCCCTGTTTGGTCTACCTGATCCATGAAGCTATAGTTTTTTGACGCAAAACTTTGGCCGAGCAAATTGCTTATTGAAACAGCTGACAGCTGTGGTGCATAGGATAAAGCCTCCGAATTAGCAATGAAATTGTCACTGGTAAAATCTGGTAGATAAAGGCTGTTCCCAGATAGAAGATCACTGGATATGTTCTCGCCACCGTTAAAATCACCAGACACTTGCTGATCTTCATTTGAAGATTGATTGCATACACTAGCAGGATAGATAGGAAGGCTAGCTCGTTGACATCTCTTTATTCGAGTGTTCCAGTAGTTCTTAATTTCATTGTCAGTACGCCCTGGCAACTGAGAAGAGCATTCAAGGTTAATGAAGACAGTATAGAAAAATATATGCACATATTGTTAATGCTCAAAATAGGAATTCACTAGGAACATATGCACACAGGTAAGGCGTATTAAACATTTTAAAACATAGTAGCATATTTTTTCAATTGAAGACACTGGGGCCTGGCCGTAACTTTCAATGGACAAGAATTTAAATCTTGCCAAATTGTAGCTAGCACATATATAATGGAAAAAATACTAGCTTTATAAGGTCTAGGGACTGCAAATAAAAATGCCACGACTACTTGCTCATGCAAAAAATATATCTCAAGTTCTCTCAAGACACCTTGTCATCAAGTAACTTGCATGTCAGAGGAAGACAGTGCGACTAGATTGGTAGGCTTTGATAACATGGTATTGAGAACATGAGTTATCCAGAGACTCAGAAGGTAGGAGTTTAAAAGACATAATGGCTCGTGTTGAGTACCCTCCAGATGATTTTTGGAATTTAAAGAAAAAAAATGGTAGCAAGCTAACATGCTTTTAGTGACCGAAAAACTAGAGTCAGCCTCTGCAGTAGCTATCTGCCTATCTTTGCTGTTCAGGTGAAGTATTCCTACCTTTGAATATGACTACCAAATATGTCTTTATCCATAAAAGAGTAACAATGACAAATCAAATGGAGTTGAAAGCCAAAGCTAAAAAAAAATATTTGAGAGTGATCATTGCTTGGTATCACGGATCAGGAGCGATACTAGAAAATTAACACTTGTGGACCAGAATTTTTGATACCAGGAGGATTTGAGCAGGTTGCTACAGGAAAGTCATCAAACCTAAATTTTGAACCACAAGATTGGTATTTATTGAATTAAAGTAGAAAGCCATCAGTTACTGCAGAATAGCATCATTAAGCAACATGGACAGATCATTACAGTTCCAGTACGTGACACGAAATAGAACAGTTCGCCAAGTAACTACAGAAAGAGATACACATCTTGAATTAAAGACTGCACGTACGTAATAAAGACCCAACGAACACATCAATTCTCTCTGAGAAACTTCACCCGATCAGACCGCAGAGCAATTCGACATGTGCAGACTGAAATACGAACTACGGATGTGCAGCAGAACTGCAGCTGCAGAGCAGGGGAATAGAGTAAAATTCGGCATGGCACTTACATGAGCAGCCATCCTCGCCCACTTGTTCCCCATCTTGGCGTGGAGCTGGATGATGAGGCGCTCCTCCTCCGGGGTGAAGGCCCCCTTCTTGAGGTTGGGCCTGAGGTGGTTCGCCCAGCGGAGGCGGCAGCTCTTGCCGCAGCGGAACAGCCCGGTGTTCTTCTGCACCGCGTTCCAGTTCCCCTCGCCGTGCTTCTTGACGTAGTCCACCAGTATGGCGTCCTCCGCCGACGTCCAGGGCCCTTTCTTGAGGGGCGGCCCCCCGGCGGCGCCCCTGTGCGGGTGAGGCGACCCGCCTCCGCTGCTGACGTCGTCGGCCCCCGGCGAGTCCATCTGGTCCTGCAGCATCATCTCGCAGCCGCCGTCGCCCTCGCTCTTCACCCGGTACATCGCGCTCTGCCTGCCATGGATTGCACGGAACAGAGGAGTGGAAGCAGGATTAGATTAACCACTTGGATTAAAATTTAAATTCAAGATAAGCATGAAAGGAGAAGCATTTATTAGTAGATGGAAATCACAGAATTCCCAAATTCAGCGGAGAGAAGAAGAAGAAGAAAGGAAAGAAGGGCTTTTAATTAACGGCTAAACTCGACTGTGGAGCACCTCAGCTCAAGAACTCCAACAAAGCAGAGTGGTATCACTATCACCCGCAGTTCACACGAGATTTCGGGTAAAGGCGAGAGCGAAAAGGTTGTTCCGTCCCCCATAATTCACAGATCAAAGCCCCACACGCCGTGAACAGCACTCCCGGCGTCCCGAGAACGGCAATTCACGGAGGTCCAGGGCAGAATTGGGACGGAGGAGGACGAGGAGGCCAAAATTCAGCACTTCCTCTCCCCCTCAGATCACCACCTGAGACGCCGGAAACAAAACAAATCGGAATTCAGTGAAGACACTAGGACAGGGTGTACCTGGCGGAATCTCGCAGCAGCCGGTGCCGATCGAGCCCAGGGTGGATGGAGCCTAGCTGAGCTCCTCCACTGCTGTTGTGAGCTGACCAGCGGATTGCAGGGAAGGGAGGAGTGGACTGTGGTGGTGGAGCAGAGCAGAGGAGTGGAAACTGGGGGGAGGACGGGGATCTCGCCTAAGCGAGATGCCACCACCACTAGCACCAGAGCTGTGGAGAATTTTCAGGGCAGGGAGAGAGAGTTTTGAGGAGAAAGAGAGAGAGAGGAGGAGGAGGGGAGAGTGGCTGTGGGATTTGCTTGGGAGGTGCAGATTATAAAGCTGAAAGGTACAGCGCCAGAGAAGCCATGCTATTGGGCGTGGGCGCATGGGCACCTATTTCTCTCACTACTAGCCCCCCTATTTTTATTTCAATTATTTTTCTTGTCATTTTTATTTTTCTTCTTTTTGTTCATGTCTCGTGCTTCTCAGAATCAGAGGCTGAATGACCAAAAGAAAAATCAAAGAAACCCATACATATAGGTCATACCTCATAGGCCCTCATAGCATTATCCTATCCTACATTTCGGAGCTACAAACTTTTCGTGGAAAGATTCCATGATACTCCTCTGAATTTTCTGCGTTTCTAGTCTTGCTATTTTGTTAATACAGACCAATACCAGCTACAACCCCGGAGCGTATATATAATCTCTGCTACATGTCTTCCTCTGGAAAACTTCTCGACGAATTTGTGTGAATCCTTTGGTTTATTTTGCTTAGGATTTACCCACTTGCTAAAAGAAATAGTGGAGTGGCATGCATTTATGGAATCCCCTTTTCTATGTGCGCACGCAGCAGAACCTAGATGAAATGATGAATATACCCTGTGAATGAGTGAGAAGATACCTCCAATCCAATTGAACGCCCAACAAAAATAAAACTCCAATTTGCTCAAAGAAAAGGGTGGCCTTTATGCCAAATCTAGAGAATTTTTTCCTTTCATAGTAGTGACGGTACCTTTCTCGCTTACTACTTATACCTCAACTCCATTCCGCCATTGCTTTTCCTTTATTTCCCTTTTCTTTCAAAACTAGACTAGAGCACGTATGTGTGTGTTAGGTAGAATATGAACTCTCACAATCAAATGGGATAAACAAAAGCGAGCTCGATCCTAGGTTCAGCCAAATCACAGCAATATATTCCCCGTGGCGAACACTAATCTATAGCAGAAAATAGTAATGCACGGCAGTTCTTTGCGGACGACAAGTCAACCATTGCATGCACGCATGATGCTCGCTACAGATACAGTACAGCAGCGTGCGCGTGCGAGGTGCGACCACGAGAAGCTAACACCGCCACGGATTGCCAAATCCGCGACGAAACGAAACGAAAGCTGCAAAAGTGAGAAGGCAAGCTGCAAAAGTGAGAGGGCAATGCTCTGCGCGACTCCCCTGCGCCTGCCGTATTTTGTTTCGCGTAGGCGTAGTACATGGGGGTTGCTTTGCTTCTGGGGCAAAAGCACCGTCGTGTGCGTCGCTGCTCGCCGCACTGCTGCGCCGATCCAAACCCAATCCGGCATTCCGGCTCTCTCTCTGCGTACAGCGTACATGTACACACATGGGTGGACGCGAAGGGAACAGGCGGCCGGGCCAGTGTCTGGTGGGTGATGGAGGCGCCGCTGCTAATACGGGGGGCGCACGTGGTGAGGAGATCGGGGGCTCATCCCTGCGTGTCAGGCCCGGACGGGAAACGGCACATGCCCCGGTCAATTAAAACTTTGTCTCATCGTACGTATCTCTATCTCTCCCTGCTTAGTTTTGCAACAAAAGTGACCCTTGGTCTAGGTCTGATTAGTGGTGGTACGGCACAAAATAGACATTGAACAGGATTGGCCCCATGCTTAGAGCCTTAGAGCTTGTTCATTATTTTCGTTCTTCCAAGATTATTTATACATGTTTCGCAAAAAAAAAAAAAGATTATTTATACATATAGTAACACACCATTACATTTTGGACAGCAAAGTGAGCCAGCTTTTGTATGTTAACATATATATTTGTTGATTTTGTTGAGATCACAAAACCGCTGCATCCGGTTTTTAAATTCACAACATTGTGGAAAAATATAATTACGTATGAAAACTCTAATTATCAAAGGAATGGCATAGGTTTGAAAGTAGAGGCAATTAGATTTTTTATATATAACAATGCATAAGTTTTTAGCGGGAAATAGAACTAGCCGTTAGCCCTGTAGCGGGAAAAGAGAAGTAAACAACGGTCCTATCTGGCGTGTTCTGGGTTCGCCACCGCACAGGAAAACGAGTTTATTTTCAATTTATGCAAAACGTTAAACCAAAGGTGCACTTCCGTGCGCACACAACACACTTAGGATCTTACTAGTAGCAGTGGACGTAATTTATTTTTGTACACTAATGTGTTTGTTGATTTTGTTGGAATTATCGAATCGTTTTGTCTCCGGTTTCTAAGTACATGATGTTTTAGAGGATTCTACTTATTAGTTAACAAATGCACTACTTTACCATAAACGGTGTACATTTGAAACTAGAAATGATTGTGAATGCATATGTTTTTAGCGGAAAATAGACTAGCCGTTGGGCTGATAACGGGAAAAGTGAAGTAAGTAACCGTCCTATCTGGCTCGTATGGTTCTGGATCCACCACTGGCAGGAAAGAGTTTGTATTCAATTTATGCAAGACGTTAAACTAAAGGCACACTTGCGTGTGTGCACACAACACACTTAGCATGTTAATAGTAGCTAAGTGTTTGAAAATGGCATATGTTTGAAAATAGTGTCAAGTACAAACACATGTGTTTTTAGCGGGAAACAGAACTAGCCGTTAGCCCTAAACAGTGAGAAGGTGAGGTAGATAATCATCCTACCAACTTATTCTAGGCCCCCCTAAAAAAAAACTTATTATAGGTCCACCACCGGTGGGAAAAGAGTTTGTGTTCAATTTACGTGAGGCTTCAGAACAAAGGCGTATTTTTTAGCCCGCGTAGGCCATGTTATTACTAGCAGCAGAGGATACAATATGCCACATCTAGTTATATAGTATGTATTATCCAACATTGAATTAATACATACTTACATGTTCTATAGATATCTAAGATTTATAGAAGCCGTCATGTTCCAATATATGGTCATCCTCAAATCTCATACTCAATTTCAAGTAGTCAAGACTCCGTCTGCAACCATGGCAATTTTTAATACCGAACAATAATAAACTTTCAGCTGTACTTCGATCTTTTTGCAGAAGTATTACAAAATTCATGCATCTCAAACATATCCTTATATTGAATTCAATCGAGACAAGTAAAATTCGTGCATCTCAAACTAAGTTGTAAACAGTCATGCAAAAGAGGAGTATCCATGCATTCCTATGGTAAATATCTCCTTTGCCAGATTTTTTTATATAAAAAAACTAGGGGCTTCTATATATAGCAGACCGACGTTTATGGAAAAGCAAATTGAAGAGTTCAACCGTAAAACTGGCATCCGATGCACGACTATTTTTTAAACAAAACTAAAATGTTTAAAAAACGAGAGGACGATAGTACGTGAATGAAAGTAAAAAAATTATCCTAGTTTAGTATTTTTATCGCGTGCATGGGGGAGCTGGGGACCTGCATATATGCTGTAAAAAAAAAAGATTTCCAGTCAAAAGAATTCCGTTCAAATGAAATGCCAGAGGAACATCACGTAGGTAGGTAGAATTTCGCTTTGATATTATGATACAAACGGTAGGATATTGTTTATTTCATCCAGACACTTTGAGACGTACTTAGCTTAGTGCAGTGCTAGCATTGTAGCTGCACCAACAACGTGTGGCTTACTTTCATCGTTTATGTACTTATTACTCTATTAATAATATTATAAATCATGGACACTAATTTGCTTTTTTCACATGGAGTTGGGAATTTATTCCCCGTCAAACACTCTCGCTACAAAGTACAAAGTGGTAAAATAAAGTTTCCAAAAAAAAAAGAAACAAAGTGGTAAAATAAAGGTATTTCACGTATGTGCATGCGATGCGGTCGTGGTCGCAAAAGCTGCAGCATTAGATCCCTGGCAACAAAGAAGGTTACCGGTACAGTACAGTACATTACATTACAAAGCAGAGTAGGAGTACGTACGGAGTACAGTACTGTACACCAGAGCTGCAGAGCAGAGTAGCACGTACCAGGCGCACAACAGGCAATGACAGTGTTGTGTCGCCGTGTCGGGCGGTAGTTATACACTCATGTTTGGATTGAGTTAGAATTCAAAATGTTAGAATTCTAACTCCTGTAGCACTTTCGTTTGTATTTGATAAATATTGTCCAATCGTGGACCAACTAGGCTCAAAAGATTCGTCTCGTGATGTACAACTAAACTGTGTAATTAGTTATTTTTTTACCTATATTTAATGCTTCATGTATTGGTCTAAAAATTGATGTGATGGAGAGAGAGTGAAAAAACTTGGAACTTTGCCCAATCCAAACAAGGCTTATAGGAAGGACACTGCTGTGTGCTGTGTAGCCCGTGCTCACTTCAAGAGTACTCGATCCGTATTAATTCTGCTACAATGGTTGGTCTGGTCACTGGTGACTTGGCGACGACGTCCTGGTACAGGAGCATAATTTTCTAGTACGACCGGCGTAGGTTGATGAGCCCTACTATACGCGAGAGCCACTTTTGCGGCCGGGACGTGAGCGATTCAGAGCCCGCGTAGGCCACGGATCTTCGCGCAATCTACAAGTACTGCAGCACTTTACTGTGAGTGTACGGTGTCAGTACTTGGTTATAATTATACACACCCCACGTACGTACGGAGTACCCCCGTCAAATACAGCATCTACGTCAGTTCTTAATGGAATGATTGTATTTTGGGTGTTAGAGTATGTATTCTCGGCCGGTTGATCCACGATCGTCAGTCAGCGGTCACCACCATATGACCCGCTATTAGGTCTGTGTTGTGCCATCAAAGTATCAAATAATTAATGATCCACAGATCGAGTCCAGGCATCGATATCGCACATCCCTGCAACAATCAAACCGGAGTGAAACATCAGTCAGGTCCATGCCCATGCGACCGTCCGTCGATCAGCTCATCATGACCATGCACGACAGACAGACTAGCCAATTAGACATTGAAACTGAAACCAAACTTGTGTATCGAAAGAGCCGTCCCGTGCGTGCAGAGCGGATCGCTCCGTTTCCCAAACCAGACGCGCACGCAACACGGCAACCCGGCACGGAAGAAAAAGAAACGACCCCCCGGCACGAGCGGGCGCGCGGCTTAGCCGCCAGCCGTGCAGGATTGACCTCTCAGGTCCCGTCCCGCGACCGATATCGCTTACGTTACGCGGTGCACCCCCGACGCAAAGAAAGAAAGAGACCAGCACACAAAAAGAAAAAGGACGGAAGAGAGAACGCGGCACAACGACGAGTCTGATCGTTTGCTCCTTTATTTCTGCGTGTCCAATCGTCTGCTTTCTCAAGGACCCGAATCTCAGTTTCAGGTCTGAACCGTTCAGTCCGATCCGATCTCCGGCGGCGGCGGCGGGCGCCAATCACCCAATCAGCGCCGATCTGCTCTGCTCAGCTCAGCTTCTGCTTGCGCGCGCTGCGCTTCGGCCGCCGCAGCCCACAGGCCGCACGGCACGGCGACGGCGGGGAGTGGAAAGCGCGAGGCGGGAGTGGAAAGCGCGAGGCGCTCCGCGGACGCGGATGGACAAGGCTAGGTCTCGGGCCCCACGAGCGTGTCGTCCCCGTTCCCTTTTCCCGGCAGCCCTGCGTGGCGCCTACCACAACTCGTGGGGTCCGGGGCCGGATGGCGTGGGCCCCGCGCCGCTCCAAACCCAGTCATCACTCGCTCGCCGGGACAGGGAGGGCGAGGCGAGGAAGCCACCGGGGGCGAACATGCAGGCCTCGTGGGAGGCGTACGGGGGGGCCACAGGCCCCTGCCGGGAGCGAGCGCAGCGCCCATGTTGCGCTGGGCAACGGTGGGCCCTGCCCACGGCCTGGCGCGCGCCCGGAGGCATCTTCACTTCACCGCCGGCACCCGGCCCGTCGTCGCGTCCTCCCGCCTCCCGCTTGGGGCAAGCGCGGTGCCTGCCTTTCGCAGCGCTCCAGATAATGCTGCCGTCCTTTGGGTTTGGGAGAAGCTCCAGCTCAGGAGACGCGTGCGCGTGTGCATCCGCGGGCTCAGAGATCACACCATTTTTTTTTCTCTGAGGCTATGGACGATCACGATCTGGCTCTGACTCCCCGTCGCGACCATGCACAAGTGGTCCGATTCCGATGCGGCACGCACGGACTATACACAGTGCCTGTACATAATTCTGACTTTTGGTCACGCACACGCCTCTGCACGCGCCGTTTAGCTCTGTCTAAAAAAGCAAAGTTTTGTATCCACGACGCCTTCATAATCTGTGCAGGCCGCAATGCCCGGCTCGCTGCTGGTGCGGTGATCTGGTGGATGGATCCGCGGGTACGCGTGACATCGCCGCTGCCATGGTCTTCGCCCCGACCATGCATCTGCGAATCTGCGAGTACTACACTGTACCCGCGTCAGGCTCACAGTCACAGAGGGAGGCCGTTAAGTGGCTGATGATGCGCGTGGATTATGCCATCTCCTTCCCTTCGTTGAAAATCATGGAATGCGTCTTACTACGGCTAGTACGTCAGGTTCACGGCTAGTACGTACCCTCCAGAAATGAAAAAGGAATCACAGAAGTACGAAACTGCTGCAGCAAGGCCACAAGAAGGCAAATTAACAAGTTGTGTTGTGTGCCAGTGTTTGCGTTCCTGCCGTTTCGAGCTTGAAAGGCGTTTGCACGCAACCTAACTCGCTGGATCGGTCAGACCCGATGTGTGTGTGTCACGTATGAGTCAGTGTGTGCAAGTGCTCTGCACCGCGCTCGGGCCAAGTAGGCTATGCTCTGCTCCGTGAGGTACTGGCATTACTATTTTTGGGGGTGTATCGAGGACTAAATATACGCGCTTTCAAGGTCGTCGCTCGTCGGAGACTCGTGCTAGTACTGTAGTATCTACGTGTTAACGTGTACTCGTGCCTTCGTACGTTCTGGGTTGACCGAGACCAACTGAAACCTGCACCATCGATCGATGGATCTGCATATAGTATGCATGTGGTGGGTATATAATAACGCACTGTATATGTACGCGTTTCGTTTTCAAAAGGTCCAGACAGAGTCATGGTAGTAGTTCGTTTACGGTTTGTACCGTACTTGTTGCGCCTTCTGTATTGACCGGATCGACAGATGAATTCTGACTGCATGCATGTCAAGCGAGAACGTACGTGCAGGGTAGGATATTATTCGAGATCTCCTCGGCGATTTTCACGCTCCCGGGCTGCGTTGGATCGATCGAAGTACGCATTCACGCACCATACACCATACGTTAGAACTCTTCTTTGCGTATCAAGTACATGTGTGTACAGTGTACACATGATCGATCGAGCGTGCCTTATCTCTTACCGAGCGCTGCTCATCATGATCTCGCTTGCGTTTGCCACTTCGCCCGCGCGCGGTCGGCGTGGTCGTTGTGAATTGTGATGCAGGAGTAGGCGAGTAGCTAGTACTTATGAAGCAATGCGAGCCGACTTCGAGAGCCGGGCCCGAGGACCAGCCCGGGACAAGTGTCCGGCCCGGACGTACGCGAAGACGCGCGACGAGGGCCGGCGGCCGTGCCGTGATGGCCGATCCGACCGCGTTTGCTTGCGCGCGTCGATGACCGACCGACCGACCCATGAGCTCAGCTAGCGCGCGCGCGCGCGGCGCCTGTCCGCCTGAGACGACGACGGATCGGGCGTCCGCCGACGTACGTGGAGCGATTTGGTGGGGTGCGCGGCCGGCACAAGGGATTATTGGTTGCAGACGTCGCGCAACGGCGCGCGCACACATACGGCGGCGCGGCCGGCCGGCATTCCGGCGGGCCATACATTCGGTGCATGTACGTAGACGCGTACGTCGGCGCCACTGCCTACGCACGCATGCTGATCGTACGTCAAGTGGATCCGTTTGGCCAAGTCGTCCCCGGAAGTCATGCAATGTGCTGGACTGTGCGCGCTGGTCCTACCGCCACACACGTATTGTAGGAGCAACTTCAGCAAATCAAAAACCTCAAAAAGTAGGATTTTATTTTTATTTTATTTTTCACTATTTTGACGTGCTCTGGCTCTGTTCAGCCGGTGGATAAGCCGATATATTTCAACTGTTTCAATAGTATTCTATGAGATGAAATAAATCGTAACAAGCCAAAATCTGCCGGCATAAAACAAGCTGAAGAGGGCCTGTGTTTTTTGAACTTGTAACTCTATGAGTAGCTTTAATATTAGGGTCCCTAACTTTCTTATGACAATGTAACTTGCCAATCACTGAAATAACTTTCAATCTTTTAGTTTTAGTTTCAATCTTCCACTTCCACATCTCACTTGGCTTTGCCTTTTTCCTTCATTCCTCCCACTCCCTTGTCCACACGAAGCGAAAATCATCGAGCATTGAGCCCAACATGCCTTCACTGGTTGTGTTGTCAATGGAGGTAGAGCGAAGCTCCGCCACGTCCCTCCACGGCCTTTGAGCTCGAATTCAAAGACACTATGCTCACCTTGTTCACACTTCACACCCTCTGCCCCATACTAGGCTCTTTTCCACCTCTACCTCCTTGTCATCCTCCGCCGCCTTACTTGCCCTTGGCCACAACCACATGCACACCCGTTCTTTTTTGTAACCCCTTTAGTTCTCTCAGTTTGTGTTCTTCTTATGTAATCTGTTTTGAACCTATTTTTTCTTTTAAATAAATAAATTTGCAGTAGGAGCTGATTCCTTCAGAAAAAAAACAGCCACGCCCTGTCTAATGTTAACTTCAATCGTTCTTGGAGCTTGTTTAAATGTCGGTATACTTTTTTATTAACCTGGTCAAAGTTTAAAACAAGTTTGATTTACAACTGAGAGTAGAGGTGAAGTAAACTGTAATTTAGAATGGATAGAACAATAGTTATTTTAAAGATAAAAACTTGTGTGATTGAGCCGACCGACTTCGAAAGAGCTTTCCTCAAGTCAGTCAGTCCTCTACTTTGTTGCCGAATTCAGTTCAGAAATGATGAGTATACTCTAGACTCTCTCATGCATATTATATGCATACCTCATCTCTCAACGTTTATATTGCATCCACCGAATTGCAAAAGAAGTCCGGGAACAAAAGCAGCACGCAACTCTCATTATCACGCATCACCACCACCATCATCATATAGTAGGATAGCCCGAAACGTACACAGACTATAGGATCACGCGTCCGTCGTGACCGGCCTGCTAGTTTAATTATAGCATAGCAAAAGGAAAGGAACCGTGATCTTGTTTGATTTGATGCAGTAGAGGGCCGGGGTATATCTCGAGTCCAAACACGTGCTCCCGCCCTTTCTTCTTCATAGCCACTGTAGCTTCTAAATGCTTAAGGATTCAAATCTCAACGTTGTCACAAATTAATTAAGGATTCATTCGAGCGCAGTATTTCTGAACATGGTTATACGAGGAATGTATATACTATTTTGTTGTAGAATTCAAATCTCAGCGTTGCCACAAATTAATTGACAGTGCTGAACATATTATTAAATATATGCGGTTTTAGTTTTTCTTTTGAAGCAATACATGTGTTTTTAATTTTTTGTAGTTGATATAATAGAAGCTTTTGGCATAAATATCGTCAGAGATGATACCATTCGTATATACCACGGAGAGTAAGTTTTATACAGATAATATAAAGAGATCAGACCTTGGAAAGTATACCACCTGCAGCTTGTGGTTTGAGTTGGGCGGGCTTTATGCATTGCTGGCACACTTCTCTTACCGGGCATTGGCCTTCTTCGGCGGACGGCGGACAAAAACAATGACATCGATTGGAAGTGATGAGCTGCGTGTTTAGTTTGGTATATATATACATGCGCAAGCATCACAGCACGCACATATGCATACTCTCATACAACATGCATGCTGCATGGACACACTCTTGCATTGGTGCGTACATCACTTCGTGCATGCTGCTTTGCTCCGAACGAGCTCCGTTTCCTTTCTTACGCCATGCACCAATAATTTATTTGTGTGATGGCGACCTCAATCATCTTCGTCATCATGCCAATTGCCAAGTGGTTTCCATCAGGTATATGCGGTGACAGTCAACAATATACTACAGGTATACAGTATCAGAAATGGTAGCATGAATGAATAGGACCTAAAACAATAGTATCAAAATAATCCATCTGAAAAACTTTTGGACATTGACACAGAGAGAAATGGAGGATGCCTTTCAGAGCTATGGAAACTGTAAATGGTCCGTATTGGTTATCAGCCCACAGTCCGATCTCCAATTGGGCCAAATGACACCTAGCCGCAGCCCATACAAGGATTCCTTCCTTCGTGTCAAGCACAAGCTCACCAGCGACAACTCCGGTGGGTCTCCAGCGAGTCACACTGCTCACACCAGTCACCGCCATGGCGGGGAAGCAGTTCCCCTCGCCGGCGCACTCGCGCCCCGCCTCCCGCCGCCTCCTCGCCGCCGTCGCCGCCTCCCTCGTACTCCTCACCGCTTTCTACTTCCTCCTCCTCTCCCCCTCCTCGCACCGACCCGCCCCAGCCATCCTCGCGAGCCCTAGCGCCACCACATCGTTCCTCGCGTCCCTCGACCGCTTCCTCGCCGACCCGCATCCCTCGGCCTCCGCTGCCGCCGCCGCTCCCGGCGAGCTTGACGCCGCGATCCGGGCCCAGGAGGAGGCCCGTCTCTACGGGGACGAGTACCCCGCGTGGCCCGCGCCGGCCGCGGGGCCGCTCAGGGTCTACGTCTACGAGATGCCGAGCAAGTTCACGTACGATTTGCTGAGGCTGTTCAGGGATTCCTACCGGGACACCGACAACCTCACGTCCAATGGGAGCCCCGTGCACCGCCTCATCGAGCAGGTGGGCGTGCGGTGAGATCGAATTGCGATTCTGTTCCGTCTTCTACTTTTTGTCTAGCTGCGTTGCTATGAGACGCGTACTTGGCGCTTAGGTTGTATAGTGTGATGGATCGTGACGAGAGTAGGGGCTTTACCCGTAATGCTGAAAAAGCTCAGCGTAGATTATTTCCTGGCTGGAAGTGGGGTAATTGTATCCTAGTCTCCTTTCTGATGTATCTGCTCTCTGATGTTTTGGAATTTGGAAGGTTTAGAGATGTTGCTGAAATGATTGTCAACTTGTAGATGTAGATCTCTAGAGCTGGTAATCTTCAATCTGATGTAGCATGGGTCAGCTACTGCTTTCAGAAACAGGGCATTTTGACTAGTGAGATTTTATTCAATATTATGCTCATGATTTTTCGTTATGGAAAGTTTCTGTTGTGAGCTGAATGTGATTTAGATTAGAGTGGAGTACATCTTATTCTTAAACTAGTTTCAGGATTCCTTTTTAGGACCATAAATGACTCTTGGCATTGTTTTGGGTGGCAAGGCAAAGTTCATGCCACAAGCAATGCACTTTGATTTCTTTTTGTTTCAGGTCAATGCACTTTGATTTTGCAATTCTAGCTACAGATATAATCTTAGATTAGCACTTTATTGTATGCATTGGGTTCAAAATGATGTCTCTTACATGCCACAGTTAAGGCATATTGTGTTACAGCTAAAGATCATGTGTGCAATTATGTATTTAAATATCACATAGTTTTTAAGATATTGAAGTCCATCTGTCTACACAATCATATTGTTTTTGTATTGCCATTTGCAGCATTCTATTGACTACTGGCTGTGGGCGGATCTCATTGCACCTGAATCACAAAGACTTTTGAAGAGTGTTATTAGGGTTCAGCGGCAAGAAGAAGCTGAAATTTTCTATGTGCCATTCTTCACGACAATCAGTTACTTCTTGCTGGAGAAACAAAAATGCAAGGCACTTTATAGGGTCTGGGAGCATCTCTTAAGGTTTATTTTTCAGAAAATTGTTTGATTGAGGACACCCTCATGGACAGACTAGTATTTATGACTTCATGTAGGCAAATTTGTTGATGAGATTAAAATCTGACCCTTCCTTTTGGTATATGGCATTCAGTTATTGAAGAGTATTGGATATATCTGAAATTATAATGACAGATAACATTGCCTGAGTTTGGTTCTATTGACATTAGGAAAATTATTTAGAATGTTTCTCTCTGTGTATGGATATTAGTTTATTCTTTATCATTCCAAGAGGACCTTATCATCATTACTCCTTGATGCCAGGAAGCTTTAAAGTGGGTGACAGATCAGCCTGCTTGGCAACGTTCAGAAGGCAGAGATCATGTCATTCCTGTTCATCATCCATGGTCATTTAAGTCAGTCCGGAGATTTGTGAAGAAGGCAATATGGCTTCTACCTGATATGGACTCCACCGGGAACTGGTATGATGTTCATTGTTTGCACGTTTCCACTTTGCCTTGGAAAGCTACTTGGATGCATCACTTTACCGTCTTATTTCAGGTATAAACCTGGACAGGTATATCTAGAAAAGGATGTCATCCTTCCATATGTTCCAAACGTTGATCTTTGTGATCATAAGTGTGTATTAGAAACTCAATTCAAAAGAAGTATATTGCTGTTCTTTCGAGGAAGACTGAAGAGAAATGCTGTAAGTCTCTTTGTAGCACTCCCTAAGGTTTCTATTGTTTTGAATATATGCATGAAAACTTCCATTTTTACTTGTCGTACCCCCTTTGTAGATCGTCTAAGTTTTGTCCCAAGTTAAATCAACTTTTTTTTTTTTTTTGCGAAACCTCTCTAACTTTGACCAAGTTTATAAAACAATGGCTCCAACGTCTACAGCATGTAATTAGTTTCATTAAATCTGTCATATGTGCCTTGATAGTGCTTTTTTCTTTGGTATTGTAGGTGTTAATATATTTTTTTTATAAACTTGGTCAAAGTTAGAAGAAGTTTTGACTTAGGACAAAACTAAAATGACCTACATTTTGAAACAGAGGTACTGTGTTTGTATGTATCTATTTTGTTGACCTTTTTTGTCTCTTATTATAGGGAGGAAAGATCCGCAGTAAACTTGTGGAGGAACTAAAAAGTGCAGAAGACATAGTTATAGAAGAAGGTTCTGCTGGAGCTAAGGGAAAAGCAGCTGCTCAGGATGGCATGCGAAAGTCTCTCTTTTGCTTGAGTCCGGCTGGGGATACCCCATCTTCTGCACGCCTATTTGATGCAATCGTTAGTGGTTGCATTCCTGTTATAATAAGTGATGAGCTGGAGCTTCCATTTGAAGGAATAGTTGACTATAGGGAGGTAAAGATGGGCATCTGTAATATCGTTAACTAATGCAAGATACATTAGCCAATCTTCTCATAGTGGTAAGGTATTCAAGATAGGCACAAGCTCAAAATTTGATTAGCTGCACAGAAAATGAGGGACCTCTTGGTAGTTGAGCCCTCAAAATATAAACAAATACTGTACATCAGTACCCTTAACAGTAGAAGTGTAGAACTTATAGTTGCATATTTATTGATAAAATGACGGTTCTGGTATTCTTTTCTCCATAGCTACAGATGATTTAAAAGTACAGTTAGTGACCTCTTTCCTTTGACATTTATGGACCTCGGGTATGATCAGTTCTTTAATGAGCTGGAATATAGCTCAACTGGAAAACTATCCTGATCTAACTATGACATGGTTGCCTTGTCTTTTTATTTGATTGCATGCTTTATTAGCTAGTTATTGGGGCAGTTAAAAGTGGGATGGTGGGAACTTGCAGTAATTTTACCGCTGCTAGAGTCTTGCCGCTGAGAGTGAACTTATTTGGCTCTCCGCCTAGAGCAAATATTTCCTTATTGGTACACATGAGCATGTCTTAGAAGCTTATCCTTTTAGGTTCTTTCCAAATCCCTAACCTACACTCGGTACTGCTTGCTGAGGCTGCAGCAGCTGTCAGCAAGCAGTACCAAGCAAGCTGCTAACTGAGTAAGGCTAGCAGCGATCCAAAAAGTACGCCCCATGGTTTGGGCTCCAATAAGCCCTTGAGGTTAGAAGCTTCTTTAACATTCTAGCCACTCGAAAAAACGTATACCTCAGGATTGTTTCCTTGATATGCACTTGCATTGTGATGTAATGAAGGTGCCTTGGCTATAATGGTCACTATCAACAAAGGGGAGGTCTATTGGCGATACTGATTGAGAGTACACTAAAGAGAACATGCCTATCACAAACACTGTAATCCAAACTATTGTATGCTACTCTAGATTGCAGCATGCTGGAATGGCAATATCACAGTGTCAAGATTTCTTTTAACCCTGTGGCTGACTGGCTATAGCAGATATTTCATTGCATCTCATTGTTTCTCATCTCCATTTAAGCTTCTATTGCTCTAGTGTGAATCTGCAATGTGAATGATGAGCTTATCCTGCAGATAGCATTGTTTGTTTCATCGAGTGATGCTGTGCAACCTGGCTGGCTCGTGAAGTACCTAAGAGGAATCGATGCCAAAAGAATAAGAGAAATTCAGTCTAATCTTGTGAAGGTGATCTCTTTATCCAACTCATAACTGTACATATAGACTGGGAAGGTTATTGATGACTAATAATTTACTCATGATTCATTCACAGTATTCAAGACACTTTCTGTATTCAAGTCCTGCTCAGCCTCTTGGACCAGAAGACCTTACATGGAGGATGGTAATTCCGTTGACATTATTCTGGCAATAGCATCCACAAATGTGTATTATGAAACGGGTTATCTTGCTACATCATATGTTTAGCTTGATGACATTCCGGCTACTGCATGTTCAGTTCTCCTAATTTTTAAGGATGTTAGGTTAATTGTTTCATTGCAGCTGCATTTATGTTGCTCATAAAGCTTGTGGGTTCTACTTATAGAGCACATGTTTTATTGTAATCATTTTGACATTTCAAACTAAAATGCAGATTGCTGGTAAGGTGGTAAATATCAAGTTGCAGATTCGGCGTTCTCAACGTTTGGTCAGAGAGTCAAGGAGCATATGTACATGTGAATGCAAAGTTGGGAACACCACGAGGATGCTTTGACCAATATTTTTCATTTGTCTTCAAACTTTTGTAGCATAGCCATTTTTTGTTATCAGTGGCGAGCTTTGAGTTTGGCAAAATTTGCCAATGTATTTGTAAATGCAACCATAGTCATGTACCCAATGTATCAGCTGGAGCTGGAAAGAGTTGTGACACTGTATTCTGAGAAATCTTAACATGGCAGAGGTCCCACTAGGTTTCCACTGTCGAAGCTCATCCCGAGGGGTTCTGTTTGCCTTACTCTGCCTCATCCCGAGGGGTTCTGTTTGCCCTGCCTGGCGCAGGCGAACTGATCTTGTGCGTGTACTCAGTTAAGACAGCATCAAGCAAGCGAACCACGTCATTGTCTACGCTAAATATATAATAACATAAAACACGTTGGGCTTCACGGACGTCGCGGCTTTGTATGAACACTACCTACTAAGATGGCTTGCTTCAGCAGAAAGCCACATTGTTGCTGCAGCAACCTCAACCAAACAAGCCCACAATCACAGCGCAAAGGCCCTCGTATACACATTCCAAGACACTAACTGAAACCAAACAATAAACGAGAGTTCATTCCAAGACACTAACTGAAACCAAACAAAACAATAAACTAGAGAATTCAGATAACCATTAAACCATCACATGTCAGCATAACAGCGGTAATCTGAATATCCTACTTAAATTCATAGTTGACGACTAGGGTTCAGTAACTTCAGTTAAACCACCTGAAGTGCCAAGACTTAAGGTGCAGCACCAAATGCTCTACAAGTCTACAAACTATACAAAATTGATCTTGCAAGACCAACATTCTTCCCCCAGAAAAGGAACAGCTGTTCATTAATTGCTCAATAGGCATCTAAAAGCTTGACATTAATTAATTTAATGGTTCCACAACGACAGAGTGATGTAAGCCCTTTCAACAGTCCTACGTTTCCTTCACGTGCCACCAAAAACAATCTGCGAAAAAATGTAAGACCATTAGTAAGGGATCTTTCCACTACATGTTTCCACAAAATATAGGTGGACTTGATTGAAAATATCACAAAATACTTTCACATGGACTGATAGTTTTGGATGATGAAAATTTGATGTTGTATTGCGACATTAGCTGTTGAATCAGCACAACAATTTGAAGTCGACAACACCGAGAATTGGTTAACAACAAAATCCCATTCTTGAGACAACAGAAATGGTTATGGCCAACATCATGAGACAGTGCATGGATATGAAACTTATTTATGATGAAAGATACATCAACAGATAGACCAAAATTAACTAGCAGCATGATGAAAGATACATCAACAGATAAACCAAAATTAACTAGCAGCATGGTTTCACAGTAAGAAACATCAACAGCAAACAAACAAGACAGGAATAGTACCAACACAAACTGGTTGCCTATGAAAACTCAACCCCGTAGATGAAACAAGAAAGCCCAGTAACTTCATTGGTAACTAGAGGCATGGCTGGATGCTCAGAACCGAAAACAGATCAATTATTAGTTTTTACCTAGCTGGTAGATTTGAATGTTGATAGATGCATATCAATATGCATCTTTCACAGTCAGATAAAGAATCCCCGACAATTTGAGGATCCACAAAGGCAGTTCTTTGCTCTAGGAGACTGTACACCACTAGAATCAGCTCCAATGTCACCATAGTCATAAGTCAACTCTGTCATGGGAGGAATATGCTTCAAAGCAAAGAACATGATATGAGGGTGATGACCATCTTCATGGTCAAACTGAACTGGCTGCCAGAAGACGTTAGGAGCACAACTATGGTTCATGAAACGTGAGATGTTTCCCATTCTTTTAGCACTTATCTTAATGGGTAGAGTCTCAAAGGTATCAGCTGAAATAACTGTGCTTTGTTCCCCCATCAATTCAGGTCCGTAATTCCATTTTAATGTCCTCTCACCAGGGCACGTCGTCTGAAATATATAATCATCTTCAATATCATTCAAATTAATGTTAGCATCATCAATAACCTCACCAACATACTCGCATATAAATGAACCAGCCCGTATAGCGTCCCATGAACGAAGACCCCAGCCTCGATTTCCAGTTTTAAAGACCTCAAAGTGGATCCTAACTCCTTTCTGGGTAACTCTGTTACGGCAATTGAAAGAACATTGACAGGATTCACCACATTCATAAACCATAGTCTTGCGGCAAACAAGCAATCCAGATGAGCTGTAAGGTAAGCTGCCTCCATTACGCTGTGCACAACAGCAGTTGGCATCACCAGGCAGACAAACACTAAGGCATCTGCAACCCTCTAAAGGTTTCACAGAACTGAGTGGTTTCAAGTGTTCGACCTGAGTGGTATAGGTGAAATGGTGTGGCCCTTTATCACTGTCAATGTCATTAACAAGAAACACTGGGAGATTTTCTGCCCCAGATGATAGATCAGGATGTAAAACACTGCCTCTAGTTATTGGATTCTCTACCCATTTCTGGGACATCTTCCAGATTGCAACCCCATCAGGTTGTCCTGGCTCTCGCAGCAGCTTGTACTTAAAACAAAATATTCCATCCTTCGTTTTCTCCTTCCATGACTCATGAATCCTATAGAGGCCATCATAAATATAAATCTTCCCAGTCAAGCAACCTGGATCCTTATAGCCCCGAACCACACGGATTACATTTTTTCTGGACAAGCTCCTTTCAAGAGCCAGGTTACCCCTCTCAAGCTTCTGGTCATGCCTCTCCTCACTGTTCTTTCTATTACCTCCTGAACCGCTGTAAACCAGTACATCTGTATCATCATCGTTGTTGTCATAAACACCTGCAGAAACAATACATATTGCAACAGAATCATCCTCATCACCAAACTTGGCAGTCATATAGTCAATTCCGGCCATGGTAGGAGCATGCAGCCCGATGATACATAGCTCCATCCTGAAGTAGAAAATGTCACCTATTTCAACTCCAGGAACAGCCCCTATCCTCCTCCCAGTGTTCGCCCTGATATTCTTGGCCATCATGATGGCACTAGCCTTAAGATCTGCACGTTTGTTAGTCTCTTGTGCCTCATCCAATTGGAGATGCCTACGCCGCAATGCCTCAAAGATCATGAGAACTGACTCCACAGTTTCCCTGGGATCATCAGATGGAGGAAGAAAGGCATGCTCATTGTCAGCAGCAGCTTTCTTGTGAGAGGATTTGGGGCGCTTAACCTTCATGCTGTTGGAGCTGTCACTTACCAAACCATCGCTCACATTGTATCCACTGAGGTGTGATGGCCTCTTGATCTTGCGTCCAGATGCTGATGTCTTGTTAGCAGTATAAGGCTCATTGTCGTCGTCGTCATCATCATCATCCAGCATTATAAAATTAGGCTGTGTTGACCTGTAAGCTGAAATGGGAGTGGCGTCAATTGGCCCATTAGGATTGACACTCACATCTGACGTCCTCCAATCTGTTGCAGTCTGGCCTCCAGCAGCAACAGCATCCTGCACACCAGTGGCAACATTCTGGCTACCAAAAGCATCCTGATCACCAAAAGTGGCAGCCTTACCACTACCAGTATTCTGATCACCAAATTTGTGAGCCTTGCCTCCACTAGCATCATCGCCACCGAAAGCGAAAAATGGTTTGGCAGCAGAATTGTTCCAATCACCAAAACCCCCTTGAAATTGTCCAGCAGAAGTGACGAATGTCAATGGTGGTGTGGTTGATTGATTAAATGTATTGACACCCAGGGGTGCAGGGAACATGGGAGACAATGTCCTCAAGGGCTTTACATCCAGAACATCCTGTTTAGGAGTAGGCATGAAATTCGATGGACTATTCATCTGAACCTGCAGCAGTTGAGTTCCTGCGCGAAGAAAGCACAGTTAATGATCACATCATCAGTACCTGATTAACAAAATGGGAAAAAGTGAAACAGTCTTTAGAATTCACAAGTGACTTCCTAACTTTTGCACAGTTCACCAAGTGACAGAGAGGAATATATCAGACTAAAGGATCATAGAGAACATGTGGCTCACAGAATACCTAATGTCTATTGATTTAACCATTACAGAAAAATCTAGGACATGACCTAATAATGCTGCATCATCAATGATGGCTAGCTCTGGAATTCAGGTGTTGCCTGAGTCACCTGATCACCTCTGGCTGATCACCCATTTCAAGCTCGGTTGGTTGGTTCCTCTCCCACTCTAGCATGCATGCCCCTCCTCCCCAAGACCAAAACAAGTAGAATCCTCAATTTGTCCGCACAACCCAGAGCACACATACACAACCAACCAACCAAAAAAAGAAATCATCTTCTTCCAACTAAAAAGAACCCAATTTCAACAAAAAAAATGTCTGCTTTGGAACCGCAAGATTCGAAACTCGGATATGGCAAATTGTCTGTTTGTGATCGCAAACTACGAAATTTTCTCAGTACATACAAGAAACCACGATAGGAGGTAGGGGGCTTTCCCGGTTTCCCCGTCAAAGTTCAGAACTTCCCGACCTATATAGGGCCTAGTAGAGGGGAAACGAGAGGCGCGCGCAGCCTACCCAGTACCCACCGGCGGCGGGCTCGCTAGGAAGCGCCCGCGTTGAGGGCGGAGCCAAGCAACGGCGCGCTGGCCCCTAGCTGCCGGTTCCGGCACCGGCGGGGTCGGAAGCGAGAATGGGAGCCGAAACGCGCGCGAGAGTGGGGAACCAAGACAAGCGGCCCGATTGATTCGTGGAAGCGAGAGTCTGCAAGCGGCGGCGCACCGATGGATGTAGCAGTGAAATGAACAAGGAAGGGCCGGCCCTCACCTGATCACCGCTGCGGCTGCTCGGAGACGGCGGGCGCGGACGGGCGCAGGCTAGACGGGCTCCATGACCGACGAGCGCGTGATCTCCTCCTGGGCGGTGGCTCTCGGCGGCTTGGGGAGGAGAGGAACGGGAACTGGGCTGTGGTTTGGGAATGGCACTTGACTTGGGGTGGTTGGGGTTTTTCGCTTCGGCTCCCCTGGCTCCTCGCCTCCTCGGGGACAATGCTCCAGATTCTCGCCTTGTGTCTCGTCTCTCGTGAGACGAGGAAGGGGGCTGTGCGGCGCGTCCGGTGTGTTCACTGTTGAGCGTTCCTGACGTGGCGTGTTCGGTGGCCACCGGGCGTGTTCACAGCGCGGCAGCTCGCATGCATGATGCACTGTTGCCACTTGCAAGTAATTTTGTCGCAAATTGTAAGTGAAACTCGAACTTTGATTTTTTTAGCTCCCATAGGAAATGACATCAAATTTGTTTTTTTCTCAGAAGGAAAGGATATTTTACAAAGGAAAAAAAGATCCCATGAAAATATTCGAGTTAAGGAAAGGAAATACCATATTATATAAAAACAATTAAATCCAGAGCGAACGACAAGGTTCTCCTAGTAGCTAGAAAAGAGTAAATTTCGCTGGCAGTCTTGAAACTTTTTCCGAGTTCTCGTTGATATTTTTAAATTGTACATTTAGCTCACTCTACTTGTTCTAAATTCTCATCTAGATTTTGATACTTTGAAATTGTAAGTCCCTAAAGTTGTATTGCTGTACAATCGCAAAAAAAAAAAGTTGTATTGCTGTACCAATATGGTCCATCCATCTCTACATCATTGTCCTTATCTTCGCCAAACTGCAGATGCCCGTCTTACCCATGTAGCCACGCAGCACGCCAGCACTACACCATGCTCGACCTCCACTCACCCTACTGCACTATAGCAACGACCCTATCATTGTCGAAGGAGGTGATGAGGGATGGGAGTGTGGGGATCTAAGTGTGAGGAGATGATGAGAATGAGCATGAACTCCTGCTTGACGAGGGAGCGCAAGCGGTGTGGTGTGGTGTGGTGTTGAATGTGATTGTCGTGAAGCAAGTGTGAGGTGGAGCAGGAGTTGAGTCAAGTGAAATCAAGGAGGGCCATAACGCCGAAGGCTTGGTTGGGACGTGTGGTAGGGCAAGCACGATAATAATGACCAAGCGGTGAAGCAGGTCCTAGGAAGCTAGTTCTGCACATGCAACACAATCTATTGAGGAGGGGATGGACCGGAATGGTATAGCAATACAATTTTAGGGAGTTCGACAAATGCATAATTTGGGACCCAGACGAGAACTCAAAACAAGCTTAGGTAACTAAATACATAATTTAAAGTATCGAGACGTGGATGAGAACTGGAAACAAGTTTAGGGAGTTGGATGTGTAACTTGAAAGTACGAAAACCTAGATGAGAACTTGGGACAAGTTTGAGAACCGTCATTGAAATTTACTCTACAGAAAATTCCTTATATACCATAAAGTTATGCCATCCAAAATTACATCTTCCCTTCATTGCAATTAGTTTTAATTTTTCCTTCCCTCGTGTGCCACTAATGTCAATTTGCAAATACATTACTGTTAAGTGAGACTAAAAAAATACATTTTTTATGTTTATTAGAAATTTATTGGATATATTGATGTTCCTGTTTTTTGTTCGCGTAACTAAAATTGATAGTGTTGGCATATAATAAGGGATGAAAAACCCTAAATGAATAGCAATCAAAAGAAGTTATAATTTCAAGTGGCATATAGTAAGAGATTAAAAATTATGAATGAATAGTAATGAAGAAAAGCTATAATTTTCAATGCCATATAAAGAATGTGTATAATTTTAGATGGCACTGAAAGAATTTTGTCTAGGATGTAACTCATGACCTATAATAGCACAATGTCTGATTCTAAGACGTATTGGGTTTGGTTGCAATATGTGGGACAAGTTTGCTAATGAAGATAAAATAGAAAAATCTAATGGAATTACTTATATTTGAACTCATAACTTTATCTTTACATATGACATGGATTCCGCCACCAAGCTACTACTGTATTTGTGACTTTGGTGTATAAGTCATACTACAAGCAAATCCTTTTGTGCATTGCAACAGAAGAAAACTATCAAACGCTCATGAAAAAACAAAAATGCTACATGTCTATTTATGTTTTAACCCTTTCTATAAAATTTAATATATGTAATTTATTTATAATAATCATGACATCCATATTATAAGTTAATGTTGACAATTATATGATAAGGCCCTATTGATATTGTATCAAACTAAAATACAACATTAATAGAATTTTTCTCTCATTGTAAAGTACCAAAATATATTCTCATAGATATACATGTGCCAAATTTTCTTAAGTTTGACCAAATTTATATAAAATAATATTAACATTAATGTTCCAAATGGTTACTAAAAATGTAACTCATAACAAATCTAATAAAAAAATATTTGATAACATAAATATATGAATTTGGTAAAACTTGAAATAGTTTAATTTTGCAGGAGGTGAAAATTGCAAAAAAGAAAAAGAAATGGAAGGAGTATTCGCTGGTCAATTAGAACATCCCAAATCGATATAAAGTTTTTTTTTTGTTTGTTGAGTAAAAAGCTCTAACACAAATATATGATGCTCATGCCAAATCAATACCAACTTTTTCCCCTTGGTCGAGTACACAGCTTTAAGACGGATATACGACATTCATGCCAAATCGATACAATCTATTTTCCTGGTCGAGTACACAGCTTTAAGACGGCTATAGGATGTTACTCCGAAATAAATGTTAAATAAATAGTAAAGATTTGGTAGGGGTCAAATTATGAGCTATGAGGATCGCTTCACTTTTGGGACGATTGGTGTGGTAATTCAGTTTGATATAGTACTAGAAAATATTCTTTGTGTTGTCGATGGGAACTTCAAAGTGGCTCTCTCTCTCTCTCTCTCTCTCTCTCTCTCTCTCTCTCTCTGCTACCTGGTTACTATATGGATCGATCCATATCCATGGGCTAATTATCTTGATCTCTTGATTCCATCTAGTAAAGTATTGGACTATATAATTCTAACAATACTTGCTTGTGGCTTTATAGAATTTCCATCAGTTTAGTAAAATTGAATAGTTTTCTTTTGTTTTAAGTGTAGTCTTCTTGTCTTCTAAGTGCATAGGTGCAAATGCAATTTAATGTTTGAGCTTAGTGATTTGGTGGGGTATGGTCTGTGTGATGACATGGATTACTTTAGGTTGAGGATGAGATATGATCTATAGTGAGGATTAGTTTTATAAGAGATAATAGATGACTTGGCTATGAGATCAAACTAAATTTGTGATATCTGAAATATGTATCTATTAGCTCAAGACATGAACATTTACTTTGTTTGCTAAATCTTAAGTTTCAAGGCTAGTCTCAATGCATGGTATCACATAGCTCTCTCTCCAGAGCTGTCATGTTACATAAGCATAATAATGATATACCAACCACTACAAAGAATAAATTTATTTCTAGAATGACCTAAATCAAACTATCTTAAGTTTGACCAATTTTATACTATCAATGAAACTTAACAATGAAACTAATTTGGTGTCATAAGTAATATTGGTGTTCTTTTCTGTAGTTTGAGAAAACCTACATTAGTTTGATTTAAAACAACTTTAGAATTTGATTTATTTGGGAAGAGTATCTTAACTTCTACCATTGTTAAGTTACTATCAATTCTGCAAGATCTTAAGTGGCAGACTAATAAATGTATATAATTCCTATAGTACACCTCTGGCTCCGGATAATATAGGCTAGTGGATGCTGCCAAAGATGCCTCGACATTAATTTATAAGTTTTAATTCATTCAAACTTCAATCAATGCAATGATATCCATCGAAACTTTATGCCGTGTATAAATTGTGTAGTGCAGGTATTGTTGTGCACATTGCGATCAACGTTCACAGTTTCAAGCTTGTCACATAATTTAGATAGAATTGGCCATAACACCGTCCCACAATTTTGGTCCTGCTGGTGGCTACTTTGAATGGGTACCAAAGTAATCGCTGAGCTTATGCTCTTTGTTTCAATTAGCGCCATGTTTTTAGCGCATCAAGCATGCGGTGTGCGTGAGGCTGATTGTTACGACGAGAAGATTTCGGTCATCACCAAGTGCATACGAACCATAAAACGCAACGGAACGTACCACTTCCCGACCGTCGACTGCATCGAGGCTATCCAAAAATCCGATATCCCTTGCGTGTGCCATATCCTCAATGAAGATGACGAGAAGAAAATAAGCCCGGAGAAGCTTGTTAATCTCGCACGCTCGTTGGGGAAGACATTGGAAACGGGAAGCAAATGCGGAAGTAAGTAGAGTATTAGTTTAAAGTATGTCTTATATTACTGTTGTGCCCATGTCAATTAACAAGCCTTCTTATACACAATCTCTTATATGCAGTAGTATGGACTTTGCTTTCAGGTTATACTGTTCCGGCACCATCACTGCCACAGCATCAACAGGCAAAGGGAAAGGGCAATGAGAGCTCCTAGATGCAAGTCAAGAGGAACTCGTGAAACAATTGAATATGTGCCTGATAGGTTTGAAATTAATGTCTTTTGTACCGGCATCTTACTACCATAAATAAAATACTAATCTAATTGACATATGGTTCCAATACTTCTCGCTTAGTGGCCCAAATAGAATCATGTTTGGAGTTACTTCACTGAATAGAAAGGAGCAGTGGCACAAGTGGTTCATGCAGTCCAAAACAAATGGCAATATTGAAGCTATAGAAAGCTGGTTTTGCTGGATGACGACTTGACGAGTGATGCATGTATCTCTCGCCAGTCAAGCCGTTGCAGTCAAAATGGAAAACATCGCTTCGCTGATAGAGAGCCATCCGTATCTTCTAACCAAACGCTACATAGAATCAACCTAAGGGCTCAGGCCTCAAAAAGGGCGAGGCTTGTCTCGCTGCCCTTGGGGCAAGTCTGAGTGTGGGCACTGTGCCGTTAATGGACGACAACTAACATGTTATGAGCAATGGGAAGTCCTTCCATGTCAATAAGAGAGAGGGGGGAGGGTTGAGTTGGATTTTACTAATCAAAGAGTAGGGTTGAAAATAGATTGGATTAGGACCCTCATTACATAGCTAGTCCTTGTTTGAGTGCCATCTAATGCACCAAAAAATCCACGTGTGCTGGGGTGGATCCACCTCAATGCATCTCATCCGGATTGAAGTGCATCAGGTACTGTTAGCATGATTGCCATCCATTACCAGGCCTATCAACGTGCCAATCCAGGGTTAATTACTCTTGCCCAAATAGAGAACATACATAATCCGCTCTTCCTGCGTACCAGGAGCGCGTCAAAAGCAAGAATAATACTACAAAAATATCGATGAACACAAATGTTCATCTGTGGTATTATCTCCAGGCACCACCACCCCTTGCAAATCCATAGGGAAATCTTGAAAGAAATTGAGAAAGCTTGGAAAGGGTCAGCGCCTATGTCGGCGGCTTTTCTGCCCAACAAGGCCGCAGGATATGCAGAATTATGTTTATGTGCAAGATCACTGACTATGAAACATTGCATTTTTCTTTTTGATTTGAAACAGCGTCCCTTAAAAAAGGATTGCAAAAAGATAAAAGGATTGCCAAGAACAATGCACCTGCTAGATTCAAATTCATTTAGTTTAGGCAGCTCTGAGATGACAACAACAGTTCAAATTCATTTTCCAATGAATCCCAAAATTCTGGAGAACAACAATCTGATTCTGATCAATGCGACTTGTTAGCAAAAAGATTTACAACTGTTTACATGATCTCAACCTACAACATTTGGCAACCAATCATCGCAGCTCTGCTCCGAAATGTAGAGCACAGCTGAACCCAACAGGATCTGAGAAAGAACTGAGTTACTACATCTCTAGACGAATCCTCTCAAAATTACAACGAAATCGTCACATCACGATTCCTCAGCCCTCAACAGCACACCAAGAAGGCAAGAGCCAACAGAAGATGATCGGGACAATGGTAACGGGGGAGGGGGAATACACCTGCGGGAACGAACGGGAGGGGAATACGTCAGAGGAAGCCGAGGAGGACGGCGGCGCCGAGCACGAAGAGCCAGACGATGTGGACGAGCAGCAGCGCCTGGCCGGAGACGGGCGCGGAGCCGGCGCCGACCTCGCAGTAGCCGCGGCGCGCGACGCGGGCGCCCGCGCAGGTGGCCTCGGGGCAGCCGCACCAGTAGGTGACCCCGTCGGCGCCGCAGACCGGGTCCGGGCGGAAGCACCGGACGGGGCAGAGCGGGACGTCGCCGTCCCCGTACGCGACGGCGGCCGCCGCGGCGCAGGGGTCCTCGCCGGACTCCGCCGCCGCCGCGGCGGCGGCGGAGGGCAAGGGGGACGACGACGCTAGGGTTTGCGCGAGGAGGAGCGAGAGCGTGGCGAGGAGGATGAGGTGGACGAGGCGCGAGGGCGGCATGCCGGGCGTCGCCGGCGGCCGGAGATGGTCGCCGGCGAGGGGCGGGGCGGGCGGCACCGCGGCCTTCGGGGTTCGTGAGGAGGCGCAGGACGCGGCGGTGGAGACGACGGTTTCCCTTGAAGAAATTACGGGCGCGGTGGAACCCGTCGGCGCTTTGAGAAGTTTCCGTTGGCGACGACGCGTCGGCGAGGCGACCGGTTCGGCGTGGTGGCTGGTGGGTGGGGCCGGTGGGGTGGGTTGGACTTGGCTGGACCGCGTTGGCGTCGGGTTGGCCGCCTGCTCTTGTTCCTTTTCGCCTCGCCCCAGAATAGCAATTGCCGGTTTTTGGCTGATCGGCGGAGTTAATTAGGCACGCGCACAACCTGCAACTGCAAAAAGGGAAAGTCAAGCAAAAAAAACTGGAACGTGAGATCCGTCAAATATTTGGTAAATGGATTTCTTTTGTTTCTCTCGTTATTTCTCTTCTTACTAAAAGAACAAAATTTGTGGGATTTGTCTCGTTATTTACCTTCTTTCTTTGTTTCTTCATCTACAGAGCTCATCAAAATGACTTTCTTAATTCATTTTTAAACAGAAAGAAAAAAACTTTCAAGAGTTTTTATACTTGCTTAAGATAAACGAGCAAATCTCCTCGACTCCTAAATATGCGCTTGATATCTGTCCGAACGTCCTCTTCGCCGCTTTTCGATTTTTAGGAAGCCAACTATTAGAAAGGATTACAAAAGGATAAAAATAGAATTATGTATCTACACTGTTCACTTTTAGTATAATAATCAGTGGTTACCGAGTAATTTCCAAGGAGCTTTTCAAGATGCTCAAACGATATTTTTTTCTTTTTTGAACTTCTCAAACGATAATTTCCATTCGTTACATTATGCCGAGGAATGTTACCTCAAAAGGTTGTTAAAGATTGCCTACTCGGTTGTAAAAAAAAAAAAAAAAAAAAAAGAAAAGATTGCTTCCTCGGTAAGTGAATGCGAAAGGGTTACTTTACCTGCTCGCCTGCACGAGACATAAGGCCAGTCTCGGTCGTGAATTATCATCAGACTTTGCTTTCCAAACAAAATCGCTAACAAAGCGCCATGAAACAAACATTGAAACACCCTCAACAACGCAATCTGTGATTTCAATGACCGCTTCCCCGCTTAGAAAACACTTAATTGCCGCATGTGTATGGGATCATACACTTTAATCCTGTATGGGACGACGAGATGAAACGGCTCGTCTTGGTTTCATTCGGGTTTCAATGCCTGGGAAACGACGCCACCCCAGTTTCACCATGGTGAAACCATATGGCTCTCTCTCCTCCTCGTTTCAATCAAATTGCTGATGTGTCACTGTATTTAATGTGCATGACACTACGGTGAAACCCCCACTGAGACTGGCCTAAGTACCTTGCTTTAACCTGAATCATTCCTGCTTTGTTCGCTTCCGCTTTCTTCGGCGGAGTTAATTAGGCACGCGCACAACCTGCAACCAGGGAAAGTCAAACAAAAAAACTGCAACGAGGAATCCGTCAAAAAAATTGGTAAATAATTTTCTTTTGTTTCTCTCATTGATATAAGAGAAAATTTTGCGGATTTATCTTGTTATATTCACCTTCTTTCTTTGTTTCTTCATCTACAGAGCTCCACAAAATGACTTTCGTAATTCATTTTTTAACAGAAAGAAAAAAAACTTTCAAGAGATTTTATACTTCCTTAAGATAAACGAGCAAATCTCCTCGACTCCTAAATATGCGCTTGATATCTGTCCGAACGTCCTCGTCGCCGCCTTTCGATTTTTAGGAAGCCAATTATTAGAAAGGATTATAAAAGGATAAAAATAGAATTATGTATCTATAGCGTTCACTTTTAGTATAATCATTGGTTACCGAGTAATTTCCAAGGAGCTTTTCAAGATGCTCAAACGATAATTTTTTCTTTTTTGAACTTCTGAAACGATAATTTCGATTCGTTACATTGTGCCGAGAAATGTTACCTCAAAAGGTCGTTAAAGATTGCCTCCTCCGGAAGTGAATGCGAAAGGGTTACTTTACCTGCTCGCCTGCACGAGATATACCTTGCTTTAGCCTGAATCATTCCTGCTTTGTTCGCTTCCGCTTTCTTCGATGGGTTGGCTAAATTTCTTTTGATGATTCCAATCTAAGCCCAGCGCTATCTATCTTGCGATATACAAATAAATCAAAGGGCCACGTTTACACTAGTCTGCTAGCCATACGGAAAATACTAGCAGTGTAAAACTTCAAACTAGCTGAAATCCAGTCCCCAGCTCCTGGTTCGAGCAGAAACGTAGCTCAAGTGAGTAACTAGTACAGGCGCAAGGTATTCGTCCAGGTGGAGAAAACTGGTTGATGCTCAAGGAATGAAAACAGGCAAACGGTAAGTTCATGTTAAACGTAAACACCGTTATTTCACCAGAATGTAAACAACACGGCCCAGATATCTCCTGTATAGATTCAAATTCCATGAACCGATGAACGGGACCTAGTTTCATTAGCTACATCTATGAAATTTTACATCGCACTGAAAGTAAAATCTGACAATTTTTGGCCACGTCCAGTCCATCGGCCCAAAGGGATCAAATCAAAGATTTCAAAAGCACCGAAACATGAAACAAGTGCCGGGCCTAGCAATGGTGTTTCTTAATCCGCATCCATCTCTTCAAGAGCTGCCTGAGCAGCGGCCTTGGCCTGTTCCAACAGTTCATTTGGAACCTGTATGACAAGTGAGCAAAAAGAAGTTACAATAAAATTCACGTTGAAAAATATTCAGAGACCCTTCTTCCTGTGAATATGCCACAGTACCTTCTGATGCTGGCGCTTCGACTCATCACAGATCCAGCTCAACTCCAACTCAAAAGCTTTGTCCTTTGCTTCATCATGCACTCCATAAATTCTATATTGGACAGGTTTTGTCAGAATGCAAAATTTGAACAGCAGCCTTTTCAGGTTCATTTCATCAATTATAAGCAGTAATATGAAAGAAATTCGGTATCTTTAGATATCAAAGTCAAAATGCTACAACTAAGGATCACTTGGCATAAGATGTAAACTATCATGTACCTCTTCTGCAACAAGAGCTGTTTTAGGATTGTTTATGCCAATAGTTTGCAGTATTATCAAACTAATACAGTGCAATCATTATATTTCCAAGCACTAAGCGGTTTTTTACTACTATCACTCCCACCAGAAAACTTTCAATATAAAAATTTCTAGTATAAAAAGAAAAAGGAATATGCTCACAGAATGATATAGTTCTTACAATGACTAAACAATGATAACGGGGTAAACCCTTTGCCAGATAAGGCACAAATATGAGCTATTTCTAGAATGAATGGAACAACGAAGGAATCCAATAAAATCAAAAGAAAAATTAATGTCAGCAATACTATAGACAATAACAGGCATTCAGGTAGAGAAAGAATACGAAAATTGCTGTGGCAAATTGTACGATTATGGGAAAAGGGACCATACATCTTTGCAACTTCAACGATGCCTTCTCGGCATGTAAGCTCAGAAAGCTTCAACTTCTCTATCTCACTGCAAGAGAATATGCAAGTAGTAGGGTTCAGAATCATTCTAAGGTCCATCCATAAGATAAAAAGAATTAAAGAAGTATGGACAGAAACAAGGACGATCACAAAGGTAAATTTAATGTAATAGCAATTGACTTGTTAATAAGATAATGGAACACAAAGGCTAAAGCCAGTAGTGTACTTTGATCAGATATACATAAAAACTAAAGGCGAAATATAATCTGAGCTCCAATTATATACATGAATCCTGCCTATGCTTTAGTGTTAACTCCAATCAATGAACATAAAAAGGAAGCATATGCAAGAGACCATTCAGCGATGTAACGATATCATCAATATTCTATATCAATATGCTAACGTTGGCATCCAGATTTTTAACTTCTGTTCACAAAGCAGCACAAAAGAGTGAAAACAATTTTGTATCTGCCAAATAATTCATATTATTGAATGCTAACATGATAGTTGGATGATACTACTTTCTCTTGATGCTTTCTTTCTCGGTAAACAACTTTCTCCAGTCACAAATATGTGACATTTTGAGGTTGCCCTAAGTCAATCAGTCTAAATTTTGGTTGTATATTAATTTGTGTTGGTTTTGGGTAATTGAATGTGATATGAGAAGATTTATCTTGAAATTGGTTTCATAAAAGTATGTTTTTTCTATGTTTTAGAACTACTTTTAACAAAATACTAGTTAAAGATGTGTTTTGAAGACTGTCAGTGACCAAAGCATCACTTATTTCTGACTGGATGAGGTTTTATGCTAAAAGGCAATAAAAGTTTATCAGATTATGTTTTATATACATATACATTGGAAAGTGATTTGCAACACAAGAACAAGAAACAAAGAGAGCATTAAAAACAAAAAGAACTGGCAAGCTTACGTCTTTGCAGCCTGTCTTCCCTTCCCCAATGCAGCACCAAAGTATTTCTGGTCAAGTTTGAAAGTCAATAAGCATTGTATTTCAAATTGACAAGGACAATAAAGGAAGCATCATCCGTACTGAACATGAATGCATTGCTGATTGCTGAAGAGGGATATAACTCATGTAAAAACTAAAACAATGAGCATATCTGCACATGCACTCGCATTGAAACAACTCTAGCTGTAATACAGTAACAGCTTACATAGGAGACTCCTGAGGGCTCAATCATGTAGAGCTGTGGCCCATCCCTATCATAACCCCCAAGAATAACACCGCAACCAAAAGGCCTGATACAACAAAGACCAAGCTAAGGTTGACCCCAGTAGTCCAGTAGCCAAAATAATGTTTGATGAATACAAGTCATGTTCCAGTAATTACGGACCACTCTGTTGAATATATATTACCTGAGCCACCAGTACAGCGTGCAAAGATGAACATAACTTGCCACACGGTCTGCCAATTCCTTCACAGGAATGGGTTCTCCATAGACCCTGGTGCATTAAAGTTTTAGAACATAATCATATAAAAAGATCTCGCTAGGTCTAAAAGATTAAATGCTTACTTTTCATAACTGGCAGCTTCTGATTTGGCCCTTGAAACAATTTGCCTTCCATCTGCTGCTAAACCAGCAACAGCCTTGCAAACGAAAATAAAGCAATTTGCCATTACAACACACGGTACATAAAAATCACTAATGGAATATGAACTTTAGCAACAATAGAAAAAAGCATAAATTCCAACAAAAATAAGAAAAAAAATCCCAATAGACACAACATCTTTGCTACTTTACATCAGCAATTGATTTTATAGGAAAACAGCCATCAGAGCATGCCTTTAAAATCTTGCTCCTATAGTCAATTGTTATTAGAACAAGCTAGAATACCAAAGCGGAGACGCAATCTTGCACATATATTAATTCATTCATCAAAACCGCTATCACTTTTGAGTTAATCGTAAAGGCATTACCAAGCCAGAGTGGTGATACACTGAATGGATCCTCCGGTTGGAACCCTCTAGTATCATCTTTGAAGTCACCAGCTTCTCTACACCCTAAAAGACCAAACTCCAAGTCACAATCCACTCAACGCATAAGAGGGGGCTCCATCAACTTTAAAAGCTGAATGAAGCAGGCAAACGTAAGCAGTCCCAATCTTACCAGGACAATGCCATCTTTGCACTTGATCCCAACGATAGTCCTATAAAAAAGATTGAGCATCACAATAAGACTACAGCATCAAAGGGGACAAGTGAATCAAAACAGGATAGGAAGTGGCAACCCGTGGAATCTAACCCGCTGTTGTCGACAGCCTTGGTGGCGTATTCAACCTGGAAGACACGGCCATCTGGAGAGAAGGTGGTCACAGACAGGTCGTAGCCTGTGCCTATGCTGCTCATTGTCAAGCTTTGTTCCTCACCCTTACGGCGTTAGTAAGGAGATCGATGCTGCAAACAAAATACTAAACCCCCAGTGAAACAATTCAGTAAAAAATCATATATCACCGCAATACAATATCACAGGGTGGATAAAACTGCCAGGGGGCAAATGCGGATCCAGTACAGGACAAGATCAAAATTAGTGTGTATACGCATGCAACTGGGTCAGATCCGGATACACCGATACAGGTAGCGTAGCGTAGGGTTTGGGTTCCTCTGAATCGCACAGCGGAAAGGGAAGGGTAGGGTGTACCTGGATGCTCGTCGCCGGCGGAGGGACTGACGAGTGACGAAGGGGGCGGCTCCTGTAACCCAGCCGTCGCCGCAAGGAAAGAAAGACACAAGAGAGGCAAACGTCGGCGTTGTGTCGCCAAGCCGGGCCTCACGCGCGCGGCCCAAAAGTGTTTTAGTGCCCTGGGAATGGAGTCGGAAGCTAATATGGGCCCAACTCTGACAGGAAGATCTGAAGATCACCTTCTTTCTTTAGTTTTTTTTTTCTTTTGTATTTGTATTGAACTTGGTTTTAATTTTCGCTGACTCATTTTATAACTTATTATTAAAAAATTCCACACTAAATTACTAATATGTTACAGAAATTTATTCCTTCCTCAATAATTTTTCGATATATGCAGTTTTTTTATTCCATGTAACATAAATTTTTGTCCTACGGTTTTAAGGATTTTGATAACACTCCTAATTGTTATATATCTGTTTTTTTATTTGTTTTATATGTGTACATAAATTTTGTTCTAGTAGGTAACATAATACCAAATAAATGTTGTGTTTCGAGTCAATATTTGATAATATTATTTTGACATTGTAGATATTCATGCATTTCCTATAAACTTGATTAAAGTTAGAAAAAATGACTTAACAACAACTAAAATGGCCAAAGAGAGATATTTTTATTCTATGGGGAGAATTTAACATGAATTTCAGTGTATTTTATCATAAATAATTTAATATCAACAGAAGAACTGATGAAGACTGGCTCCTCTGTAACAGAGCGATTACTTTAACATGCTCTGTATAGGAGCACTACTACTTTTAATAATTCCAATCTAGGCCCTGGTGCGAACTATGCGATTATACATTTCAAAAGATCACATGGTTGCAAATCTTCTATTCATTTGGCAGATAGAAGAGTACCTAGTGCATCAAGAAACAGTTAAAACTCTGATGTACGCTTGACCTTCTACTGGTGCAAACAGAGACGCAGTTCAGTTTGCTTGTGTAAGAGACCGCATGTTGTTGCTCGAGGGATGAAAACAAGCATCCCCTAAGGGTAAGTTTCTAAAGAACGCAAGTGCTGTGACTAAACCAGAATGTAAAACACAACATCTATGATATCAGTCAATCCAGATTCAAACTTACATGAATGGGCTTTTACTTTTACATGACATCAAATTAATCAGTCAAATTGGCCATGTCCAGTCTGTCACCCCAACGGGACCAAAGATTTCAACAGCACCAAAACATGAAGTTTGGGCATATTATCATTGTGCTTCTTAGTCAGCATCCATCTCCTCAAGAGCTGCCTGAGCAGCAGCTTTGGCCTGCTCCAACAGGTCATTTGGAACCTGTATGACAGGTGAGCAAAGAAGTTTAGCTTTAAATTCAAATGGAGAAACATACAGAGAACAGTCTTCATGTGAATATCCCACAGTACCTTCTCATGTTGGCGCTTCGATTCATCACAGATCCAGCTCAACTCCAACTCAAAAGCTTTGTCCTTGGCTTCGTCATGCACTCCATAAATTCTGCATTGGGAACATTCTCTCAGAACGTAAATTTTGAAGAGCAGTAGCCTTTAAAGGTTCATTGGTGTCATATAAGCAGGAAAATATAAAAGTAACTTGACAAAATCTTTAAATAAGATGCAAACTATAGCATGTGCTTCTACTGTAGCAACAGACAAGAGTTGTTTTTTGGGGTTTTCTATGACAATAGTTTGCAGTGTTATCAAAGCTACAGTGCAGTGATGATATTTGTAAGCAGTTTTCTACTTATAACACTCCTACCAGCAAACTTTTGATATAAAAATGTTTAGTAAAAGAAAAATACTCACAGAAGACCTTAATGACTAAACAATAACTGGGTACAATGACTGAAGCCAATTAATCTACAGCAAAATGAATGCCAGCAAAGCTATAGCCAATAACATGCATTCAGGGAATAAGTAAAATGAAAATAAAAATTCATAAAATGAAAAATTGTACTATTATGGGAAAATAGACTTAGACATACATCTTTGCAACTTCAACAATGCCTTCTCGGCAGGTAAGCTCTGAAAGTTTCAACTTTTCTATCTCACTGCAAGACAAGAATTAAGCAGTTGGGTTCAGAATCATTCTGAGGTCCATCGACTCCAGAGGTAAATTTAACAGTAGTTACATAAGTATTCTTCTTAAAAATATTATGCAACACAAAAGCTATTAATAATTACTTCCATCAGATTACTTTGAAAGCTAATATTTCATTTGGAAAAATAAAGGGAAGGATATTCATAAAAACTGAGATAGTGACTAAAATGTGGGCTACGATTATATCAATGGATCCTGCCTATATGTTAATGGTTAACTCTCAATGAACATACAAAGGAAGCTTATGCACAAAGATCATTCCACAATGTAATGGTAATAGTAACTTTTCTATATCAGTAACATTGGCCTGAAAATCTTTAACTTCCATTGAAAGAACATAGCTATCAAATATTTCAAACTATTGAATGGTTTGATATATGGAGGGTACTAGTATCTTTTGATTTCCTTGTCAGCGAGCTACTGCCCCAAGTCACAAATACTCCCTCCATTCCAAATTATAAGGCATTCCAAGAATCTTGGAGAGTCAAAGTTTTTCAAGTTTGACCAAAGTTATAAAAAAACTATAATAACTTGTGACATTAATTAGGTATGCAATGAAAATATAAGTAATGGAGAATCTAATGGAACTTAGTTGCCATCATAATTATTATTATTTTTTCATATAAATTTGGTCAAACTTGAAAAATTTTTGACTTCCAAGATTCTTGGAATGCCTTATAATTTGGAATGGAGGAGTACATGACATTTTTAGATGTACTAAGTCAATCAGTCTAAACTTTGGTTGCATATTACTTTTTTATGTTGATTTTGGGTATTTGAAAATGATATGAGTAGATTTGTGTCATAATGTAATTTCCTAAAAGTAATACTTTTTCCTATGTATTGTAATTATTATGTATCAAAAACTACTAGTTAATGTGTTTTGGCTTTTGAGGACTGCGCCAACACCACTTGTTTGTGAATGGAGGGAATAGGTTGTAGTTATATCTGCTTTTACAATAAATGGCAATAAATGTTTATTTGATTATATTTTATGCATTGGCAACAAAATAAGAAACAAAGAGAGCATTAAAAACGAAACAATAAAATGGTAAGCTTACGTCTTTGCAGCCTGTCTTCCCTTCCCCAATGCAGCACCGAAGTATTTCTGTTCAAGTTTGTAAAGTCAATAAACACTATGTATTTCAAATTCACAAGACTCCTAATGCGCAGTGCAACTTAAAAACGAGGTCATCCATACTGAACACGAACACGTGACTGGAAGAATGTATAATTCATGTAAACTATGTTACTAGTATACAGTAACAACTTACATAAGAAACTCCTGAGGGCTCTATCATGTAGAGCTGTGGCCCATCCCTATCATAACCTCCAAGAATAACACCACAACCAAAAGGCCTGATACAACAAAAACCAAGTTAGGGTTGAGCAGTAGCCAAAAATAATGTTTGATGAATAAAAGTCACACCTCCAGTATTTATGGGCCACTAGTGTTGAAATATTTACCTGAGCCACCAGTACAGTGTGCAAAGATGAACATAACTTGCCACACGGTCTGCCAATTCCTTCACAGGAATGGGTTCTCCATAGACCCTGGTGCATTAGAGTTTTAGAACATAATCATATAAAAGATCTAGCAGGGTGTAAGAAACTAGGTGCTCACTTTTCATAACTGGCAGCTTCTGATTTGGTCCTTGAAACAATTTGCCTGCCATCTGCTGCCAAACCAGCAACAGCCTACAGTTGAGCATAAAAGTAATTTGTGAAAACACACACGATTCATAAAAAATGGCTAATGGAACATGGAGCTTTGCAAGAAAAGAAAAGGCACCACTGCAAGAAAAATAAAATCTCAATAGATAAAACGTCTTTACTACTTCGCACCAATGGTTTATTATATAGAAAAACAGATAACAGAGCATGCTTTTTCTATCTTGCTCCTATATTCAAACGTTTATAGTACATATTAGAAGGCCAAAGCAGAACTCCAATCTTGGTCCTATATTTTTTCATCAACGGCTTGATTTTACATCAGAACCATTATCAATCTTGAGTCACTTGTAAAAGCATTACCAAGCCCGAGTTTCTGTGCACCGAATGGATCCTCCGATTCGATCCCGCCAGAATCATCTTTGAGGTTACTAGCTTCTCGACACCCTAACGGACCACCCACCAAATTGCAATCCAGTCAGACTTGAGCAAGTCAAACAACTTTAGAACTGAACTGAAGGGTGGAAATTAGAAGGCCCAATCTTATTCTTATCTTACCAGAACAATGCCATCTTTGCACTTGATCCCAACAACAGTCCTATTCAAAGATACCATGGCTTCATCAGTAAGATTCATAGAAAAAGGGAACAAGTGAATGAAGCAAAACAAAATAGGAAGTGGTAGGCAGTGAAACCTAACCCGCTGTTGTCGACAGCCTTGGTGGCATACTCGACCTGAAAGACGCGGCCGTCTGGAGAGAAGGTGGTGACAGACAGATCATAACCTGTGCCTATGCTGCTCATTGTCAAGGCTTTTTCCTCACCTTTGTGCCTCTAGTAAATAGATCACTACTGCAAACGAAATACCAAAACCGCAGTGAAGTAATCCACATAAAATTCATCATCAGTAAATAAACATATATCACTATTACAAAACACCACAGGACATAAACCCACCAGGGGCGGATCGAGCATAGAACACGGGTACATATTTATAGTTTTTTTAATTCTTTTGCAAAGATCGAAGGTAGGGGTATAATATATATTCGTGTAATTGGGTCAGATCCGGATAAAAATAGCTCAAATTAGGGTTTGGGAGTGCTCGGTTTCGCACAGTGGGAAGGAGGGTAAGGGAAGATGGCGTACCTCGTGGATGCTCGTCGCCGGCGAAGGTGAGGCCGCGTAGTTCCCCAGCCGTCGCCGACAGGAAAGAAACGAGAGAGGAGCAGAGTAGAGCCAGAGAGGTAGGCGGGGAGGCGGAGAGAGGAGAGGAGAGGGGAGGAGGTGAACGCGAAATTTTCCGTTGACGTGAGTAGCTAACAAGCAGAAATCAGCTTGGAGAAGAAGATGAACTCTCACTCTGATGATTTTTTTCTATTTCGATTTTTTTTTTTTGAGTGGGACTTTCGATTGTTAAACTATCTCTATTGGGCCGTGAAAGTTTCTCTGTTGGGCCCAGTGGGGAGAACAACAAGGTCGACCTGGGCCAGAGCCCCTAAGCTAAAAGGCCTCCGGGCCCTGCCATTTTTATTTTCTACAAATTTAATTTTGTTTGCACTTGAGAAGGCACTAACAAATCTTAAATTTTAAACTCTTACAGTATACACCAAATTCTCTCGTGACAAAGACTGAGGTCACCTGATCGAAGGAGCAAAGCAAGCGATCGCACCCAAACCCTAGCCGACGCCTCCCTCCTCTTCCAGATTGTTCCGGCGTGCCGGTGCCATGGCGCTGCACTCTCCCTCCGGCACCCCTCGGCGGGATCTGGGCGGCTGTGATTCGCCGGCGGAGGACTCTCCGCTTCCCACCTCTCAGAGTCTCAGGTAACTAGATCCCATCTTGTTCGATCCATCTACCGACCATACGATGCATTCAGTACGATATCTGACTACCTGTTCTGACAAGATCCATCGTCTATCCCTGAATTAACCATGACACTCTGTTATATACTAATATAAATTAGAGTAAATTTCAGAAGAAAAAAACTCATACTCAACCCATTATATGGTGCGACATGCGCTTTTTCCCCAGACAATAACAACGATAGGGGGTTTGATGCAATTACCTAGTTCAGACTTCAGACCCTTGTTAGCAGAGGGGTTCTATAATTGGACCTGACAGGGGTTTGTTTGGGACATTTGGAAATTTTCACCAGGGGATATAACACACCAGAGGGGATAGGGTTGATTCCCACCACCCAATCCCTTTCACCCTGGTATTAGCATTTGGTTTATTTGGGGATAGGAGTGATTGATTTGTTTGGATCAAGCTTTAAAGGTTTCACTGCAGGATTTTTTAAATCCAAATATTATACTCGTAAATTTGAAACGCTGCCCAGAAAAATCCAAAAAATCATTAAAAAATCCATAGAAAATCACTAGAATTCTGGAAAATAGGAAAATATAAATGAATGCATGCGACCTTAATGTTACCTATGATACCTTATACGTCAGGTAGGGGCATAGTAAATATGCAAAAGAAAAAAAACATGACACTCGGGCTGAAACATATCAGCCTAGTCGCAAACTCACGCTGATGCAGCCCAGGTCACTGAAGCAAACTCATGCAAAAGAAAAATACTTATCCCCTCCACCCTGCGACATCCGTCCCCCCCCCCGAGCTGGCCAACACAAGTAATTACAAGCGTATCTATATCTGTGACATCATTATAATAGTTCAGAAAGCATGACATCGAGATTAGGAGCTTATGCTGAGCAGCGGTAAGAGATAGCAAGGATTAAACTTTACAGAACAGAATTATATTAACTAAAGCTAAACCATCTGAACTAACTATCCAGCTCGTCAGCTCGAGGACGAGCTGGGTCTCCGAGGACGGGGGAGATGTCATGGGCAGCCAACAGGCTGCCAAGCGCTCTAGCGCGTGGCGAGGAGCAGGCCCAGCCGGCAACCAGTGGCTAAAGAGGAAGTTTAGATTAGTTTCCTATTTTTAGTTCCTAAGATTAAGGAGCATTTGGCTCCGTTAGGCTAGTTAGGAAATCACGTTACGGCTATATATATCAGATGTAATTGGCACTATTGAATCAAGCAATGAATTATGAAGAAACAATTCTAGCCCCCCTCAATCTCTCAAGCTCTTGCAAAGCACAAGGCCTAGTTATTCCAAAATATCCACCACGACCATACCAACAGATATGTTCTTGATTCATCAAAGTAGAAAATTTTCAGTTTAGAGGAACCTGCACATGGTCTTTGAATGTTGGGTATGGATTAACTTCAGTAATGCAGCTCGTTGGCACTGTACTAGGAGTACCACATAACTAGGAGCTAGCCAAGAAACTGGAAACCAAAACAAGGACAATCTCAAATACTAAAGACTCGCCCACTGTTCTCGCCATTGCCACGGTTCTGTGGAGGAAAGAAGGTGGCAGCTCAGGTGGATGGGGCGGCGGCGCAGGCAGCGAGACACACTGGTGTTGGCAGATGAGGTGAGAAGCACTAGCGTTGGCGGATGAGGCTGTGCCTGTGTTCTCAGCTAGAGGGGAGGCGCTCTCCGCTTGTGTGTCACGTGGGGTGGTAGAGTTCCAAGGGCTAGGGCAATAGGACGATTTCCCTAGGGTTTTGGGAGTATTGGGCCAGCAAACCTACCTTCCTAGGCCAAGCAAATTTGGTTTTTGAGCAACTCAAGGGATTCTCCCCTCACGCCGGGCTTCGCCTTTGAGGCCGGCACTCTCGCCTTTTACCGGTCTGGCAAACAAAGCCTAACAGGGAATAATGCTATTTAACTGTGCATAGTAAGTGCCGGATTGCAGATGAGACCTATCATAGATATGTGCTAAAACAAAGCCTAAAAGAAACTGATGCTAATTAGTTTTTACTGCACCAATTTGTAGTGGGTGGACGAGCCTGTGAGTCATGCCATTGAGTACACGGGGGATATGATTAACAATTAATTCACCCTCCTGTTTTTATTTTCCTCAGTGACCTTTTGTTTCTCAAAATATAACTTTGCCACTACTTTATAGATTTATCAGTTATCAATGATGTTCGAAATCGTACTGTTGTTAAAGCATTTCCAAAAACAAGTCTAGTGATATAAATTTCATATAGTCAATCTTGGTAGCTTTAGGACACACTATTACTGGTCAAACTTTTGAAGGTTTGATAGGACAGATCTTGAAAGGAATATTGTTTTAACTTATGCATTACCGTCTCAACTATATTTCTCTAATTAATCCTATCAGGGTGGACCACACAATGGAGCTAGAGTTGATGTTGCTAGGAAGACGAAGGAGGTTGAACATATGTTGGCAAATTTAGAAAAGGAGGGAGTGGAGATAGATGCCAAGATAGCTAGTATTATTGATGATGAGGTAGCTATAATTAAAGCTGAAGCTGTGAGGTAAATAATAGGAGGTGCGACAACTTATTTGATTTTTACTCAAGTGAGATGTTACTAACATTCATGTATTATGCACATCCTTTTGATAGGGAGAAAATCAATGAGCCAAAAAGGGTTGTGTTCATGGTACTCGACACTATTGCGTGTATTGCTGTTGGTTTCCTGATGGGGGCGAAATGGTATGAACATGCATTGAATGCTAACGTGGACAGAATCGTAAAAGAAATGGACAGAATCAAGGACAGAATCGTAAACAGCCTAGAGCTTGCAGGTCCATCTGTCTACGGTATGCAAAACTGTTTGTGTTATACTCTGAATTTGTCATACTATACGTGGTTTTGGCATATAAAGATGTAACTGTTAACATCATGTTTGCAGAATCTGGTGTGCATGGAGCAGGTGCTCGGTTAAATTAATGCAGGTTGATTAGTCTTTGGTAATTGAAATCTGGTGTGCACGGTTATTATCTATGGATGCTCTGCTGTGATAATTTATTGTGTAACACTTAATTGAACGTTTTATTTACTAGTTGTGGCTTGACTCGCATAAACTGTTTGCAGAAATCGTAAAATGTCACTGTCACTGTGTTGTCATATATTGGATACTCCAATTACTGGCTTTGGTCCCCGGGCTCTGTTCTCCTGTTGGTATTCATTTTCAGTACTTGTTACTCTGGTAATTTTTCCCTTTTGTTTGTCAGCTGAGCGTGCAAGGGAGCAAATTCGGATGTTCATTAAAATGAATGGTGAGAAAGAGAAACGGTGTACTTGACAGATTTTTGAACGTCAGAGCTTGGCATTGCATTTTGATCCGAAGTTTTTTTTTTCTGGAGAGTAATCGGTCAGTACTGTATATAAAGTGAGGGGTCAATGATGTATGAAAATAGATGCTCAAGATCCAGCCATGTAAATGTCGCAAAGAAAAAAAAGATCCAGCCATGTAAAAGGACGCAAAAGGCAGGAAAGCCCCTCCTGTTTCAGTTTCTATTTATTTTTGAGGAAAGGCGGTTCGGACACCCAAGCGTCCAAGCGACGATGTTGTCCACCTCGACACAAATGTGAAAGTGACGGTGAACCTACACTGCATGTCTGCATACAGTCAAGTCGTGGTGCAGTCGTGGAGTAGTAAGGGCGAAATGCCGTATCTTGGGCGTATGCCGGCTTCCTCCCTCCTCTGACACCTTCTAGCTCGCCTCTGCTCCGGCCCCCTTCCTCTTAGCCTCCGGCATCTCGCCGGTAGCTGGAGGGAGGCGGGCCGGTCCCGTTCCTTGTGTAAATACTAGCTTCTACTTAGTTTACGTTTCCTTTGAGAGTTTGAGTGCTTCTAGATGGGTGTTCTTCGTACTCTTGCCATGACTATGGCTGTCGTAGCTCTCTTCATTGAGCTCTGCGCCAGTTGCCATGGATTCCAAGAACACTCCATCCCAATAAAGAGCCTTGGAGCAAAACAGAACACCCTACGCATGTGTGCACGCCTGGTTCTTGAAGTCCAGGTAAAGAAGAGGGGAGGCTACAGCACCGCCAGATCCGCCGTGGCTGAGGGCAGAGGATTCAGGTCTATCCTTCTCCGCCAAGTTGCTGACAACACAAGACGAAGGGCCGTGGTTCTCCGTGGCCACACCGGTTCCCAGCCGCGCCTTTGCAGGTGCGGCACTACGTTGCAGCGACACGCGGGTGCGACTGCCGCCGGCGGCTCGGCGCTGCAAGGGGCGACGTCGTGGCGGCGTTCGGCGCAGGCGGCCCTGCCGCTTCCCGAAGCTCCTGCAGCAGCTGCTGCCATCTCCGTGGCGGCCATCACCATCATCCGCGGCATCGGCGACGACATCCACGGCCGGCGATGCGGCTCTGTTGAAGAACACGCGGGTGTCGCTACGTTCTGTGGCGGCCCCGTGACCATTTCATCCGGCTGTGCAACTGCAATCTGTCTTCTCCGAGCTCATCGCGATTCAAGCGGAAGAAGAAGGAACGATGACTCCACGACGGTTTTCCAGGCGGCGGCGAGCAGTTCCCACATCAGAATCCGTCGAGCGCCCCGTGATCCCCTTCGGTGGTCCTGCGCTCTAGGGTGGGGCCCGCAGTTTTAGATGTGGGGCCCGCACCCTACATTGAAGGCTCTACAACCGCTTCGTGGCTGGCGTCGTGGCCTGCATGCATAGGCCTCCGGTGCCACCAATGGTGGGCGCAGCTACGTGGCCAATCGTGGCCCTCTTCGTCCAAGCCGCTCCTATTTTCGGTGGGTCTCGCATGCAGTTGAGTGGAGGCTGCAGCAGCAACATGCATGCACACGCGTCCGCGCTGTCCTCCTTCGCTCGCATTCTGTGACACGTTGTGCGATGGTTGTGGCTCGGTGCCCAGGTTCTCCTCGTGGCCCTTCGTGGCCTTTTTTTCCTGGGTGGCCCAGGCCGCCACGGAGATCATGTACACAGCGTGTTCTTCCTCCGCCACTAGCCTCCGCCCTTGACTTGCAGCCTCCGGTCCTAGCATCCTCTGCACCAATTAGACAGCTACTTCTTTGGCATTGGTTTAACGATTCCGCCTTCACCTGGGTTCTTGGTTCGAGCTTCTTCTACACCCGGGCAACGACATCCACATCATCCTTCGGTTGTCGGAATGTTTCTTCCTCAACGGCTCCACCGACCCACTCTTCACCGTCGCCACGCGCGGTCAGTCCATCCGGGTGCATGCGTCTTGAACGCCCCTGCGAATACTCCTCGCCGGCAGAATCGTTCTCCACCGTGCTTTAGTCGACGATGCTGTTTTATTTTCTGGTCGCAGGACCTTGATGTAATTCGGTCTTTCTCTAAAGACCTATATGTAACTTGGCCGCTTTAATATATAATATATGCAGTTGTCAAAAAAAAAGTCGTGGTGCAGGGCGACGGTAATTATCACGTTTAGAGTCGTCGGATGACTAGTGCGGCGGTGTTGAGGATCCATCACAATTCACAACCAACTGTGACCAGACGGTGGTGACCTAGACTACCACCGTCAATCGTTCACTGTTGAGGCCGAAAATTGGTTCCAATGGAGGGTTATGACCCGACTGTGATGGTATACTGTAGTAGTGTGTGTAAGCACATGTACTAAATTCAAGCATGTGGCAATCAATCAAAATATCTCATCTTCATCCATCTTCCAAAATAACATCATTATCTAAAAAAAATGTTAGAGATATTACTACAACAATGGTGCGGATGGACAAGGTATCCATATTTGAGGGTACTTGCGGCGATTGCAATCAATTTACATCTAGATGAGTAAGCCTAAACACAAACTCGTCTGAGTAGGGATGGCAAGGTGGAACATCCGCAGAGGCACAAACTTGCCTCATCACTGAAACCGAATTCACGTGAGAATTTGTCCCCGCCCCGAAACCTGACAGCCTGAGACTCGGGTTTCATCAACACAGACACACATGGAAGGTGGATCCGCAAGAGTCAGGACCGCAGGAATCGAGTTTCATCAACACAGGCACACATCGAAGGTGGATCCGCAAGAGTCAGGACCGCAGGAATGTTGTGGCGTCTGGCGTCAGCGCATCCACTCGTCCTCGTCAGGGGGCAGACCAGCGAAGGAGGACCCAGCGTCCGGCGAGCCACATAGGATGCCTGGACCAGTACCGGTGGAGGGCAGCAGGGGGCCTGGTGGACCATCAGCGGTGGCGAGGCACAACAGACCTTGTTGGCCTTCCAAGGTTGATAAGTTGTGTGCCTTGTGTTCTCTCAGAAACTTGCTTGTTTGACACATGAACAAAAACAAAGAAACATCTCAAATGACACGCACATCCTTTGCCAACCTACCTCTAGTCACACTAGGGGATCCGACTTCATCATGACATATGTTAAAGGCCTGTTTGGATCAGCTTTAGCTGCTATACATCCACAAAAAATAGCTCCAGATCCCACTTTTTTAGGAAAACACCCAACTCATGAGATGTGATCATGTGAAGCACCCAGAGAATCTGGATTTCAGGGCCAAATCCATAGATTCCATGGAGCATCTCAAGAGGTGCTCCAAAAACCCCTTCCCTGGCCACGTGGGCTCTCATGCTCAGCGCCTTGGCCGATTGGCCTCATCGTGCGGTTGTGCTCGCCTCCGACTTCTCAAGCTCCCTCCCCGGTCAGCCGTGCGCGAACTCATTGAGCTCCCACCCTGCACCACGCTTGCCGACCCACGGTAGGTCGTGCAGTGCTTGCCTTCGGCATGCCAAGCCTGCGCTTGCTCTGCTTCACAAGAAGAAAGAAGACGACAAAAAAGTCTAATGCGTGGGGCCAAGGCGTCAACGAGACAATGGAGGAAGATGAGCTTCTATTAATGGGCGGGCTAGTGTTGGGCCACAATTGGCTACCTGTTGGGCTAGCCCTCCAAATCTACCGTGGAGCTCTCTCAATTTTTTTTTTCAGCACCAGTGAGATCTCATATTTAAGGTGGAGCTTCTTCAAGTTGAAATTGATGCTTCAAATCTGATTTTCAGACTTGAAGCTATCACAAACCCTATGTAAAGGCCTGGAAGATGGCATGAATCATGTGTCTAACGTGTCTCGAGTGACACTAATACATCGGCACAACTAAGGGAGCGTTTGGAAGCACCCTCGCTAAAGTTTAGCTAGCTAATGGAGATTAGTTAGGTTGTAGCACCTAGAGGCTACCTGGTTCCAATTAGCTAAAAGGTCTTTTAGTTGCTAATTAGATATGGTGTTTGCATGCACCACAACTAAAATTAACCAACTAAATTTTAGTTTGTGTATTCAAACATAACCTAAGTCATGGCAGGCTCTTCGGCGGTTGGCGCGACTTGGTCACCCCATCAATTCCACCATGGCCTCGTTTGTCGTCCACTAGCGTGGTGCCTAGCCTTAATCGTGCGACCGAGTGAGGGTGTTAATCCAATCTTAGATAGCATTCTAAATTGTATTAGTGTACTGATCGCAATGATTGGGCATCGTTTTATGAGTAATTGTGAACAATGCAAGATAAAAGAAAGTTGGTTTCGATTGAGATTGAGACGTCCTATTATTAAAAGATATTATTATTACTACTACTATTTTGCGCGCGCTCTCTCTCTCTCTCTCTCTGCGTTAAACGTGCGACCAAAATCAAAGATCGCCATTGCACGTTCGCAAGTAGCCCACGTCGAATAAGGCCGGCCCAGCCCACCTGTCGCCACATTAGGCGAACACGCACCCCACCGTAACGCCCCGGCGCAACCGCGCAAGACACTGCCGCACCAGCACACGCAGGACGGCAGGAGAGAGCAATTCTTCGCCGGCGGCGACAGATCGAAGAAGACAACCAAGCGATTCCTCTACCTACGCTCTTGTGATTATTCCAGCTTGCCGGTGCCATGACGCTTCCCTCCCCCTCCAGCACTCCTCGCCTGGATCTGGCATCCCGTGATGCGCTGCCGGCCGACTCTCCGCCTCCCGCCTCTCAGGTAAGGTAACTAGTTCCCTCTCGTTCGATCCGTCAACCTACGATGCCTACAATTAGCTACCCGACTCCATTGTTGTGACGAGATCCATCGCCTGTCACCGAATTAACCAGTAGGCCCCGATCAAACTGTCTTTATACTAACAAATTATTTTTTGATGTGCCATGGCTTTCCAGACTAACAATTCAGACCCTTGCGCAGAAGGGTTCTGTAATTTGACCCAATAATGATGAATGTTGCCACTTAAATATGCACAATAAGTGCCGGTTTATATGCTAAATTGTTACTTTTGCTTGAAAGAGATCGTTGATGTTTGCTTTTTACTAAAGCAGTTTGTATGTGTTCTAAATTGTACTGTTAGTTCAGTCTTGATAGGTTTATTAGCCTACCGGTCAAACTTTGAAAGTTTCATAGTATATATGGATTGTAAAAGGACTATTGTTATAAGACTGCACAACCATACTCTACTGTTAGCATCCACACTAACATGCATATGAATAGCTGTTTTGACTCAACTATAATTCTCTAATTAATCCTATACAGGGTGGATCTAGCAGTGGAGCTAAAGCAGAAGTTGGTAGGAAGACAAAGGAGGGAGTGGATCGTTTGTTGGCAAAATTAGAAAAAGAGGGAGTGGAGATAGATGACAAGATAGCTAGTATTATTGATGATGGGATAGCTAGAATTAAAGCTGAAGCCGTGAGGTAATTGGATGCGCTAAAATTTATTTGATTTTTACTCAAATGAAATGATCCTAACATTCGTGCATTATGCACATCCTTTTGATAGGGAGCACATCGATGATCCAAAAAGAAAATTGATATCGGTACTGGACACTATTGCATGTATTGTTCTTGGTTTCACGATGGGAGCAAAATGGTATGAACATGACAAAGATTAGAAACACCGTCCATGAGGAATTGGTCAGATTAATAGCCTAGGGCTTGCGAGTACAGTCTGTTTATGGAATGCAAAAACAAGTAGGTAATCTTGGCAAACACTGTTAGTTAACTATGGTATGCAAAATCTGTTCATGTTGGATGATTTATATTATGGTTTTTGGCATATAGTATCATTTTATTTAACTCTTACTGGTAGCATCATGTTGTTGTTCTAAGCTGAATGGATCAGGTGGTGCTTGGTTAAGTACTCCAAGTTAATTGGTGTTTGGTAATTGAAGTGGTGTATGCGGTAATTATTTATGGATGGTCTGTTTTGATAATATGGCACTTGATTGAAAAATGGCGATTTAGGACTTGTACGTTTACATCCAATTACTGGCTTTGGCCCTTGGACTCTTTTCTACGGTTGGTCTTCATTTCCAGTATTTATTACTCCCTAAGTCATGGAACTAAATGTGTACGATACCATACGATGAAAGTTTCTGTTGAGAGTGGGTTTTCATCTATGTTAAATTTTATTCTATAGGTTGAAAACAACGCCATGAAACTCCTCACTAAGATTGACAAGGATGACATTGACTACTGTGTTGCGTGGGGACACAGATTCAGCAATATTCATAGATTTTTTTTTTTTTGAAAATCAAGTATAGCGAAAGGTTCCTTTCCTTGATTACTTGATTTGCCCTTTTTTCATGTGTTGCGTTGGGACACAGATTCAGCAGTAACTTCGCCTCACGCCAATACAGTATAGAGGTTTGCAGACTTTGCAGTGTTATTTGTGTCCACTAGTATTACGCACAGTGTTACAAACAGCAACATGCACCTGCAGCCAGAACAGCAGAAGCTAGCCGAGCTTCCCGCAGCTGGTGTGTGTTGAATTGAACACTGGCACTGCCAAGCAACCCGGAAGGAAGCAGAAAGCAAGCAGATGGCACGCAACACCACTATGCACTGGACGACGACCGCACCTCCATTATCTCACAGGATCACACATTTCTGGCCACGCTTGCCGGCGTCGCCCGGCGCCCCCGCCTTCTTCTTGCCGCGCGCCGTGGCCTTCTCCTCCGTCCTCTTGCTCCTTCGCCTGCACAGAGAGTCATGCACAAAGTTCAAGTCCAATATACTCTGCGCCTCTTTCTCATGTCACGTGTACGAGAAAAATGACGAGGCAATGTGTCCGTGTCCTCACTCACTTGGCCATCATGACCTTGACGAACTCGTCGTAGTTGATCTGGCCGTCGCCGTCCACGTCGGCCTCGCGGATCATCTCGTTGACCTCCTCGTCGCTGAGCCTCTCCCCGAGGTTGGTCATGACGTGCCGGAGCTCCACCGCGGAGATGACCCCGTTCTGGTCCTTGTCGAACACGCGGAACGCCTCCTTGAGCTCCTCCTCCGACTCCTTGTCCCTCATCCTGCGCGCCATCAGGCCCAGGAACTCCTCCAGGTCGATGGTGCCGCTGCTGTTGTTGTCCACCTCGGCGATCATGTCCTGCAGCTCCGCTTCGGTGGGGTTCTGTCCGAGCGAGCGCATCACTGTCCCGAGCTCCTTGGTTGTGATGCAACCTGCCAAGCCAAAATTATATTGGACCATGCACAGGCTCCTTACTACAGGGCAACATAAATAAACAATGAGAAAACCGCATTCAAATTTCTCTCTACACATGTCGCTGCACTTTGGCTCCTCTGGAATGCAAGAATGTCATAAAAATTATACATGAATTTGTCCAATTTCACATGAAAAACGCAGGATTCAAGGAAGGGAAATCCTGTAAATGGGGATACTTTTTTTCAACCTAAAAATGCAATGTGGCAGCTTTAAAGTTCTGATAGCATAAACAATTATTATTATTACTATTTATTAGTCCACCATTATATGCCAACATGGCTCAGCGGGTGAGGTTAGAATCAGATTCACTTTCATCGCCGCTTTATTCTTCGCCCTTTTCCCCATTTTGAATTGAGAGAGTGAGAATATATGATTCCATGGAACAAGTAATAACATAAAATAAACCGTGCTAATTCCGAGTAAATTTATCAAACTCCAAGTGGTGGCTGACAAGTTGATCTATCGAGACTGTGTAAGCATTATCAGCAAATTTGGCAAAGTAGGTGCTTGGATCAGATGTTTCTAGGTTTGATTCCTTTCTCGAAGTCACGAAAAGTTTTCTCCTAGCTGAAAGGGAACCCGAATAACTTGCGATGGAACGTGGCAATGGCATGGAGCACGTACATGTCATTTTGTATCAGAAATTCAGAACTAGTCTGAGTTGCTAAATTAAATTGATGAAGCAACAGGACCAATCAGCTATGTTCAAAACTGTGATCAAACCCATTGAAAATCCATAGCCTGATTCCTCTCACGTTCAAACGGTTTTTGGTATATCCTTGTTCCTAAATCCTTTCAGAATCTGCTCAACACAAAGATAGATTTGATTCACTGCGCGCAGAGGCGCTTCGTTTGCGAGACAAGGCCAAGAACCACATATAATAAAAACATAGCGACAGTTTTTTCTTTCGAGTAGAACATAGCGACAGTTGACCGCGAGAGGTCAACCAAGAGAGTAGTAGTAGAAGGAGCGTTGGGGAAACGGGAAGGAGCGAGATTGATACCGTCGTTGTCCTTGTCGAAGAGGATGAAAGCTTCCTTGAACTCGGCAAGCTGGTCTTCGCTGAGCTGGTCCGCCATGGCGATGGAACGTCAGAGAAGACGAGCGAAACACGCAAGGCTACGAGTGCGCGTTAATGGCGCGTTTGCTGAATCTGTGCTGGTGCGCGAGACAGGAAGGCAGCTGGGCTTTATATACGGAGGAATGGAAGGGCCAAACGATAGACCTGACAAGTGGTCATTCAACTAGGGGCCTCGTGGCATTGGTATCTGATTCTTCCTCTCTGGCACTGTATTTCTCTTGAAACATGCTGCATTTGTCTTGACACAGTATCTGATGAGCAGTTGAGAGATTTGCTATGTGCAACATGCTGAATTTACTGCAGGGATTGCGTAACCCATGGTCACAAAGTCCACCTTGTTAAATAATAATGAAACTGAAGCTACACAACATATTGAGCTGATCTCATCATCCTGAAAAGATATTGTGGGTTAGTAAAAAAATAAAAATTACAGACTTATATGAATGACCCATCACGTTTTCAATATTGTTATGTGCAACGTGCTGAATTTACAGGCGGGGATTACATAACCCATGGTCACAAATGCTGTGTGTGAAGATTGACATGTAATGGCACTAACCTGTATACTATCAACTCAACACACCTCAACAGGAAGTCGCTGGAAAACATGGAACTTCAAGTAGCAGCTCCACGGATAAATGTTGCAGCTGCAAGAGACTATCTAAAATAACACTGAATCGAAACAAATTAGCAAGCTACAATCATTTGTGAAAGCAAATAAGGTATCATAGTGAAAGAGAGGGAGAGTACAAAGATTGAGACTATATTACAATAGGAGAAGGTATCAAGGTACAAAAAAATTAGGCATGGCCAACAAAAACCAGTAACCAGCTGCTAGTGTTCCCAAAACTATGCACAAACATCTGACCATGGAACGATAGCAACAACTACCTACTGTAACAAGATAATTTTGAAGGCATCATGCATTTCCAGTATCTTCTTGGCCTGTCAATTGCTCTCCCTTAGATATGGGAATAATGCAGCAATTCTCATAGGTCTTGAAGTCATGCATTTCCAATATCTTCTTGGCCTGTCAATTGTCTAACCTCAGATACAGGAATGATGCAACAATTCTCATAGGTCTTTCCAGACCTTGTAGTCAGTATTTGAGCTATTGGGATTTATTGATGTATCCTGACACCCTATGAAATATGTTGGTCGAACATCCATATTGATCAAGGCATGTGCAGTGGATCTTGCACTTGCAACGATAGCAACCTCGTCAGCAGCAATCACGGCTTCACCATATCCTTTATCTTTTATGTCAGCATTTTCCAACTGTCAATTAAGTGAAATCAACAGTCACCACTAGAAACATCCAATTCCTTACAAGAAAAGGATGACGGTTATTATTTATTACCCTGAATTTTGTCTTTGCTCCCCAGATGACGAACGTTTCATTGCAAGTATGGTGACGATGGTTGCCGCGTAAACCACCTGGTTGGATCTGTCCAACATGAAGTAGTAAACAGACCAGTGCCCCACCTGACACAACAACAATAACAGCAATGGAAGCTGTTTAGTCCAAGCAAGTTGGGGTAGGCTAGAGTTTAAACCCAACATGAGCCACCAACAAAACGGAAAAATAAAGAGAGAGGAAAATATAGCGCTAACACAAATCAACTCTTTCATGAGGGAGGAAGAGTGATAATTAATAAAATGCCTATCATAACTGTTTCAACAAAGTTACTATCCCAATCCAAAAGACCACATATATTCTCCCATAGGAAAAATTTCGACACAACTGCATGCTGCATAAATATTAAGGGTGTGATTGGTTGCCTGCATTAGCCTTAAACCTGTATTAGGTTTTATGTAGCACAATCCAAGCCGGCATAAATGTATGCAATGTGTTCATTTTTGGTTGTCCTGCATATGCAAATTGCAGTAAGTAAGATTGTGTTTGGTAGCTTGCATTGTTTTGCATGTGGTCGCCTTCATGGCTTCATGTTAAAGTAGAGGTGGGAAAGATGAGGAGATCCCATTTTTGTGAGCGCTATTGGCTTGCACAAAGCCTACACTTTCCAATACAATCAAAACTCATGTACTAGCAAATGCAGCCTCAAGCTGCTTTTGAGGACTGTGCTATGGGCAACCAAACATGCTTAAGTTGCACTGCAAAGCCTGCATATAGACTAATGCATGCAAATAAACACAACCTAAGCGCGCACACAACAACAGCAACACCGCCTTTTAGTCCCAAACAAGTTGTGGTAGGCTAGACACTAGCTCGTGATAATCACCAAGCCAATGGAATATGCTCACTAGGCAGCTAACAGATGAATACTGAATTCATTTTTTCATCCTATGGCAAGAGTAAGATTTGCTTGTAAATGGTGCAGATTTTTCACATTTGTAGATTTGAGGCTCATAGTTTTTCACATTTGTAGAAGATAGATATTTAACTAATATAGAATCTGTAGGGCACTACCAAATAGTTTGGTAGCTAAAGTTATCTAATATCGAGCATCTGAAAGAAGTTACCTAAGTCAAGCTGAGCCAAGAATTGATGAAAATGAAGTCGCAGGGGTATTACAAGAAATAGATTCCTACTACCAAATGTGCACAGAAAAAATGATCTGTAGTGATAACACCAATGGAATGGCAATAGAACCAGAGAACAAACAAACACAAAGAAAGCATAAAAGAAGAAATATTATACAGAGAACATATATATCATTTGTACACATTTCTCCCTTGGATTGAAAGGATGCATTGAAGATCTTATTAGGACAGGTGGAGCACTTGACAATAAAGGAAAACATGTATTTCAAAACGATATTTTAGGTAAATGTGCATTGGAGTTTTGGTTGGTAGTTGCCAAAGAAAAAATAAATTATCCGACTGTATCACGCATTAGATATGAACATGATACAGAGGTTCCATCTGTTAAAAACACCATGTCTGTCACATATACAGGCTTTATTCCCATTTCCCAGTTCAATCAACAATAGGTCTGATAAAACAGTTGTGTTCTGTTATACAATCACCAACTACACCTGCCATTGGGCTAACATAATCAGAGCAATGCAAATGGGCTAAAATGGCACTACATCAATAGACCAACAGCATTTGACGTAAGATGCAGCAGTTCAATATGGTATTTAACTTGATGCCCTCAAACAGAAGTTGAAACCTCAATGATACACAAGAAGGACCATTGTTCTATGAAGCATGAGCAGCACAGAAGAGACACTAGCATATTTACATCCACATATGGATGTGAAAAATGCTTTTGCAGTTCACTAGCTTCAACTTCATCAGAACACCACTTCTACCGTTCACCTCTAACAAACAACTGAGCAACGTTTGCTACAGACTCGCAGATAAATTTCAACTTTAGCTAATGCATTTTTTGATCCAAGCTACGGAATTTCACCACATTATCCAACACTACTCATCTTTACACCACTCTTGCTACAATTGCAGCAGCGATTGGCTCATCACGCACCTAACCTCGCACCGACCACAACAACATAGAAGGCGTGATCAGTTGAGCAGCCGCTCACCTGGAAGGCCAGCGTCGCGGGCGGCGGCGACGGGGTCCAGGAGCCACCCGCGCCCGTCGCGGGCGATGGGGGTGGGGTGGAGCTCCGCGGGGAAGCGGACGAGATTTGCCTGGGGGTCGTGCACGACGGAGGGGCGTCCGCCGAGCGACGGTGGAGGCGAGGGGTGGTGGAAGCGGAGCGAGAGCCAGGTGAGGAGGACGAAGAGCGAGAGGAGGAAAGGGAAGGACGCCGGCCGCTTCAGGAAGTGGAGCAGCGACGTCGACAGCGAGGAGTGAGGTGGGAGGGCGCCGGCGGTGGTGGGGAGTGGCGGCGGCTGCGTCTGGATGTGCAGCGCGATGGCTCGCCTCGGGTTCGCCATCGGCGGTGCGGTCGCCGCCCGGCGGATCGGCGGTGGCGGTGAGCTGTTCGTGGGGACGGGTTGCTGGTTGCTGTGCCTTGCCGCCGCCGCAATGGGCTGAGCAGCTGACGCGCCGAGCCCACGGGCTCAACGGCCTGTACAGCCTGGCTCTTGTCCCGGGGCCCGTCTCCGAATCAACCAGGGCCCAGACGGCAGAGGCGCCGAATCAGCTGGTGTGCTTGTCAATTTGGGCCGAATTTTGGCTGGAGTGCTTGTCGTTGGGCCGTCATGTGCATATTACATTTACAGCACAAAACAGCAGTGCTTTGCTTTGCCACGTCATTTTTTTTTTGAAGCATATATATACTATATATACTTTTAGTCCCGGCTCGCTCACTGATATGCATTTGAAAACAACCAGACAACAAGATTTTAGTTTGCCTCACGCAATTGTATATGCCCATAAATATAATCCAGATTATATTCATGCGTAGTAAGACATAATAAAGTCTGGTTTGTGTGGCATAACAAGCAGAGCTCCTCTGCCATCACCGCTGTTCACTGTGAACAGCCCTCCACCGCTCCTCTATCCCTTCCTGCTGCACGTAATGCTTGCTCTGCTTGCTGTGTGCTCCGTGCCTGCCCGGACGAGAAAGGCCACACACGTCACCTTGCCATTTTCCTATAGAAAATAAAAAGAAATACACCATGAAAAATGTTGTTTGGGTCATTTCAATGCATTTTCATAATGCAAGCTAAGCAGTTGAACATGGCTCAGAGACAAGCAACAGACAAACTACAGACAGGTGATTACATGTAGCATTTTCATATTCCATCTCTAACTGCAGAGTAAGCTTCCTACTACTGTCAGTATCTTGGAGAGTAACACAAAGACTGAAACGGCAAGCAGAAACTTGAATACCAAGAGCCACCTGAGTTGTCAAGCTGCACCATGAAACATGAGGTCAATAGTGTTTAACAATCAACATCCAGCACAAACATTGGTGGCTAGTTACGTAGGAGCCTTTCCTCCAGTGGAATTGCTAGATGTTTGCTTAGTGATGGACTGACTTCTATCACACAGTAAAGAACCACCTTTCAAATATATTAAAAACAAAACTGAAACACAGGGATGTATTTTCAGTCAATCAAAAGATCAGAGACCCTCATGAACAAGAAGAGTAAACTCGCTATGTTCATTAATAGTAATGTCAATCTGTTTGCATTTCTTCTAATTATTGGGTTGTTAGTAAGAAACAGATCTCAGAACGAATCATACAAGCAAGTTGGGTTCCTTACCGAGAAGCTTGGCTGTTGTAGCTTGTTGGTGCTATCAACATAATTTTGCCATGGGCATCACGAGCACAGTAGGGTGACCGCCACAGCATGCTTGCGCCGCATTCATCCGCTTGTGCTCACGTGTTGACCTATGTCATTCTTCGCTCCGCCAGGTGCCTTGAACAGGAAGTGCCAAAATGCTCAGCTGAAATCAACACGGCAAGCAATTTTAATCGAAGCAACTCTAGAGGACGTCAAGTAGCTTGAACCACTGAGATCCATTTCTTTCTTCATTTACAAAGGAGGAAATTAATCCTGACGGATCGGTCTGCATTGTAATTCATTTATTGAAACAAACAATAGCCATGTTTCAGTAGCGACATTCCTAAGATAAATATTACTATAGGATAGCTTACCATTTTTTAAATTACAGTGGGGCAGCAGGATAGTTTGCATTTGGCCCTTAATTTTTTCATTGTAGCTGTCAAGGGCGTAGGCCCGGTCGCTGGGCTCGCCCGGCTCGCGCCCTGCGCGCTCGGCCGCTCGACGTATGTCTCTTGCGCGGCGTCTTCTCACGTACGTGCGACCGTACATGACATCTCTCCCCCCCTCGACGGCCAGCTCGTCCTCGAGCTGGAATGCTGGAAACCTCGTCGGACTCCATGGTGTTGATCTTCGTGTTCATGGTCTTGAGCATCTCCATGACTTCCGCTAGGGTTGGTTCGGCCATGGTGGGTGAGGTGGGTGCGGATGAGGGTGGCGATGATGGTGGGCTAGGGTTGGCGGTGGTCGGAGATGGCAGCGCGGCGGCGGATGAAGACGAGGATCGATTGGATCGCGATACCAGGTTGTCAAGGGCGTAGTGATCTAGGGTAGGCGGCCCTCGACTACGAAGCTCGTAGTCTCTTGCCGTTGTCTTCCGATCGCGGAGGTTATGCCCCTCACGGCGGCTCGGGCTTGAGAGCGATAGGGAGAGAGAGAGTTTAGGGTTTACTTCTTGCTTAATCTCTCAATGAGGAGTTTCTCAATACAAATAGCCATCCGGCTCACTCATGCAAAAGGAAACTAACCAATCCGATATTCTAGGAAATAATTAAACTAATCAAATCTCTTGCTATCCTAGCCACTTTGCTTCGCGGCCCGGTCGCTGGGCTCGCCCGGCTCGCGCCCTGCGCGCTCGGCCGCTCGACGTATGTCTCTTGCGCGGCGTCTTCTCATGTACGTGCGACCGTACATGACAGCAGCACTTCTATTGTTCATCTGCCCTGGGATTTCTCTTCTTCAGAAACCATGTAATTTCCTAGTATGAGAGGCTTCATCAAGTTACACAAAAGCAAACAAACCAAGGAGCAAGCTCAATCTCCTAGATATCTTCATCGCTGCTAAGCACCTAACCAGCAAATTGATTACATGGGAATGTCTCGATCAATGCCTACATGTAAGAGTGAAAGGAAGCAAAGGAAAATGAGATAAATTCATTTTGATAAAACATCTATTTTTATATTATTTCAGTTAGACTGCTATTGGATGCTACTTTGAGATGTTCAAAAAATAAGCTATTTTCATATCTGAAACAGCACCAAAAACAGCTATATTTAGAATCCGCACCAAAAACTTGAACATTCATGCATATAGCTGTTTTTGTAAGAGACAAATAACAAGAGTTCATGGCAACAGGTAACAGGCACCAAAAACAGCTAGGAAGAAATTGATGCGCATAATTCTCTGCATTAGCTTGATGTTTCTGTAAGAGTTGTTCTCCCAGTAGAGAACATCTTCGGCGAGCTGCGGTTTAACTAACAGTATCTGCATTTGTTGCATCAGAACGTAGGCTAGTGCAGTGCATCGCTTAAAAAACTTCAGTTCAGTTCATTATTTTTTTACCGTGGAATCGTGTGCAGAGGCCAACGGTAGTTGTGGTCGTCGGCAACAGAGGCAGCAGACATAGCCAGTTGGGTCTGCGCGTTATTACTCTGCTGCTGCTGGAATATTGGAATGCTGCAACAATGAATTGAGCTGAATTTTTTAAGAAAAATATAAAAAATCGAATTGACAGCTATGATGTTTCCGTAGGCAGTTTAACAGAATCAATAGCTAGACGACCAAGTGAAACAGATCATTATCACACAAGCAAGAACACAACAGCAGGATATAGCTCATCGCTTGCAGGAGGTGAAATCAGTGATGAAATTAGTAAGAAAGTTTATAATTGCAGTGTCAATTTTTGTAGGCAGCCCAAAACATAAGGATACCTGGCTTATAGGAGCAGTCCGTGAGTAGCCGATGTGGTGAAACACAAACCTGAAATTATGCAAGCCTTTTTAAAAGTCTAAAACCATGAAACATATAATTACAGACCAAGTAAAACCATTCATACCTTTTCAGTCCGCACATTCATTTGCCTCCTCAAATCCTCAATCCAAGTATATTCAAAGATATACATGTAGTGTAGATTCAGAGATATATTTTTGCAGTCTTTGGAGCAATCTGCGTTGAGCAGTGGCAACCCACATCAAGTACATAGCAGGCAGATCAAAGGAAAGAAGGGCAGCAGGCAACACCTTTCATATCTGTACCCGATGTTTGTCAAGGTGACAGGTCCCCCTATGGTTCCTTCACAAGTCGACCGGCGAGAGTGAGGGGAAGCTCAGCCACGGGGTCAGCAGGCGTCGACATGGCTGGCCACTGGACACGACGGAGGCCGTGAGGCTCGCCGCCGGCGCATGCATCCCAAGCAGGCACGCGCAAAGGCGCCCGACACCTACAGTAGCTCGGCAGTCAACAGCACATGGCGACATCAACAACTCATCAACACAGCTAGCCGCAGAAGCACGCACCAACAGAAGCATCAAGTAGGAGAACTCACCACTGGACAACAGCTTGAATAACCACAGCGGCGTAGAAAGCAGCAGGCACCGAACGAACGGAACTGTGGCAGGGCGATAGCGGCTGTGAGTACATATAATGCACCAAACAAGCATCAGGAAATGAACGGCTCATAATTCTCGTCCGCTTATCCTCTCCCTCCTCTCCCCCAACTTCAACCAGTAGCCCGCAAAACCCCACAGCCGGAGCTCGCGGTCGCCGTCGCCGTCGCCGGTCGCCGCCACCAATGGGGCCACCAGCCATGGCGTTCCAAGCGCTCACCCTCACGCCACTCCCCTTCTCGCCCCACAGCTCGCGCCGCCGCGTCCGCGTGCGCGTGCTCGCCGTCGCGGCCGACCAGACCCCGCCGCCGCCGCCGCCCCCTTCGGAGCCGGCGAACAGCCCTAGCCGCCTCCTTCGCGAGCTCGCGCAGCGGAAGAAGGCCGTGTCCCCCAAGAAGAAGCACCCGCCGCATCGCTTCATCCTGAAGCCACCCCTCGACGACGAGCGCCTCACCCGGCGGTTCCTCAGCAGCCCGCAGCTGTCGCTCAAGGCGCTCCCGCTGCTCTCCTCCTGCCTCCCCTCCGCGCCGCTCTCCACCGCCGACAGGACCTGGATGGACGAGTACCTCCTCGAGGCCAAGCAGGCGCTCGGGTACCCGCTCGCGCCCTCGGAGACGCTCGGCGAAGGCGATGACTGCCCCGCGCGTCATTTCGATGTGCTGCTCTACCTCGCGTTCCAGCATCTCGACCCCTCCTCCGAGCGCACGCGGACGCGCCACGTACGGAACGGCCACTCCAGGCTCTGGTTCCTGGGCCAGTACGTTCTGGAGCTCGCGTTCTGCGAGTTCTTCTTGCAGAGGTATCCCAGGGAGTCTCCTGGGCCGATGAGGGAGCGGGTGTTCGCTCTGATTGGGAAGAAGGTGTTGCCCCGATGGCTCAAGGCAGCCAGTCTGCACAATTTGGTGTTCCCCTATGATGATTTGGATAAGATGATACGAAAGGACCGGGAGCCGCCGTCCAAGTGAGTGTTCTTTCTTCTTATCCATTTACTGAAAGTGGGGATTTCTTTATTATGCTGAAAATGTGCAACTGGATGTTTATAGATGTAACCTTGTGTGTGATTTGAGTAGCTAGTGGTTGCCGCGTAAAAATTCAAGCAGCCACATTTGTCTGAGTAGTTGCATCATAATTAAGCAGACACGAACAGATTGGGAACTAAAACATCATTATTGGTGTATCTTAGTTTCTCAGGGCTTTAAGATTATTATCCCACTTGTCATCGAACTTTAAATAGATTTCGATAGTTTAAGCATGATAAGGTGTTGCCCATTGTTTTAAGGATCATATTTCGCCCGCCCACCCCCCCCCGGTTGTTCACCCCCCCAAGTTGAATCTTGTGTAGCGGTTGTTCACACTTCACAGTATGATTCATTTTTGCAAGTTGAATCTTGTGTAGCCTTTATGATCAAGTTGTCTCCTTGTATGTATAAGTTCCACAAGACCACAATGAAACATCATTACAAATTTACAATGCCCCATCCCTTTATCTTGTATTAGTGTATACTCATTTTGATGTGCTAATCCACTGTGGAAAACTTAGTGGCATGAGAATCTGTGTCTGGTTCAGAGTTGTAAGATAAGAATGTGTACTGCTGGTTGGCATGCATATTTGGCGAATTCGAGTAAAATGCCTATTTTTGTTGCAGGGCTGTATTCTGGGCAATATTTGGAGCTATATATCTGTGCTTTGGAATGCCTGAAGTCTACCGTGTCCTTTTTGAGGCATTTGGGATGGACCCAGACGATGAGAGCTGTCAGCCAAAATTGCGTCGTCAACTAGAGGATGTTGATTATGTTTCAGTGGAGTTTGAAAAGAGGCAGCTCACGTGGCAGGATGTTGCTGCCTACAGGGTAATGGTTCTTACTATTGTTTTCCTTATATCTTCACTCTTTGCTCCTATCTTATATTATCACATCTCATGCAGCCACCACCAGATGCTCTTTTTGCTCATCCTAGGCTTTTCCGAGCTTGTGTGCCACCAGGCATGCATCGTTTCAGAGGAAATATTTGGGATTTTGACAGTAGACCCAAGGTCATGAATACCCTAGGATATCCCTTGCCCATGAATGACAGAATTCCAGAAATCACAGAAGCAAGGAATATAGAGCTTGGACTTGGTCTTCAGGTAACTCAGCGTCCCTGGACCATTTTTTCTCCCCTATTGTCATTTATTTTAAAAATTTTACTCCCTCCATTTCAAACTGTAAGTCGTTCTGGCTTTTCTAGATACATAGTTTTTAATATGCATCTAGACATAATGTATATCTAGATGCGTAGCAAAAGCATTGTACCTAGAAAACCCAGAACAACTTACAATTCGGAATAGAGGAAGTATTTAACTATCTGCAAAGCATGTTCCTGTATTTCTTAGTTAGCATTTTGAAATTCTATTTTCTGTGGCAATTAGCGATAATCATAAATCAGAAAAGGAAATTGATACATAACTAGCCTTTTTGAAATTATGTTTTCTATAGAAGTTAGCTAGAATCGTAAATCAGAAAAGGAAATAGAGTGGACAACTTGGCTCTTACATCATTACATGTAGAAAACAACATAGTTCAGAATACAGGTCCTTTTGACCGGTCATGAGAATGCTGTTACATGTAGCTGAATGATGGAATAAAGTGCTTGTTTGGATACAAGGGCTAATTACTAGCCAGCTAAAATAACCATGTGTATCCAAACAAGCCCATCGTTGGGAGGATGGACTGTGAAGACTAAACTGCAGCGAGTGTATTTGTGGCATAAGTGCTGGCTGAATGATTAGCATTACCATATCTTATCTAAGTGTTTTATGACTCGTGATGGGATACTGTGAAGTTTGGCCAGAAGTGTTGCTTTAGGACATTTGAATAATTGCTAGATTAGGTTTGAATGTAAGGAACACAGATAGTTAATTTTGATCGTTACATGTTGCTGTAGTGTGCACCTTAATCATAAGATTGCTTCCAGTAATCACAAACATGAGTTCAGGTTTATCAGTTTTCTGTATTCCCTTCATGACATAGAAAAGAGAAACCTGCCTGGCTTCCATTACATTTACAATTAGAGAAGTTAGACTCAGACAGCCACCATGGTGCTTTGTTTCCCTGCAGCTGTGCTTTTTGCACCCGTCAAAACATAAGTTTGAGCATCCAAGATTCTGTTATGAGCGCCTTGAATATGTCGGCCAGAAAATTCAGGTATGTTGTACCTTCTTTCACTGACAGAGGGAGTTGTTTCCATGCCCTGCCACTGTTCAATTGGCTAAGAACAATGCTGAAGGTCTGAACTTGTATGTGGCCAGGATCTAGTAATGGCAGAGAGGCTACTCATGAAGCACCTCGATGCACCGGGCAGGTGGCTGGCGGAGAAGCATCGGAGGACATTGATGAACAAGTATTGTGGACGGTACCTGCGGGACAAGCACCTGCAGCACTACATTATCTACGGGGAGACAGTGCAAGACAGATTCGAACACAATCGACGTCTAAGGAATCCTTCAACAACCTCTGTCCAGCAAGCGCTACATGGGCTTGCATACTGTGTGTATGGCAAACCTGACGTGCGGCGTTTGATGTTCGAGGTGTTTGACTTCGAACAGGTTCAGCCTAAAGCAGTATAAGGTATTTGACTTCAAGAGTTTGAGGTGTTTGAGTTGCTGACCAACAAGACCGCCAATGGCAGCGGTAAAATTGCTGCGGCTTCTGGAAGTCATCCATCCGACAGGAGATCATTCAATTCTGTGCATGACAGTTTCAGGAACGGTGACAGCAGCCATGGGTGCGGCCTCTCCTGAAACTGTCACCGTTCCAACTCCTTCCGTCGGAAATGGTAGACTAGTGATGCTGTAAATCAGAAGTTGCTGTTCTTTGAACTTACAGTTTTGACAATTAGTTGTAAATTTCTGTTTGGGCAGAAACGCAAATAGCAGCAGCATGACATATTCGTTTCCTATCAGAATTGTAGTCTGTAATGTAATCGAGAAGCAGCGAGATGAATAATACAAAGATATTCATTCGTCCGCCACGCTAGTGCATGATTCGTGCATATATATATCATAATCATCATCATGGTACGAATCGTGCATATAATGATTTTCTGTCGCACCTATTCGAGCCTATGTCTGCTCAGGTTATGGAATGCTGAAGATACTTAGATGTATGCCATTATAAATTTGGCGTTTTTAAGTTATCTTATGCTAATATTCTCATCGACTAGGGCCTTGTTTAGATGCCAAAATTGGCCACCAAATTCACTATGCAGAATTTCTATTCCCCGTCACATCAAAATGTCGGCTCATGCATGGAGTACTAAATGTAGATGAAATCAAAAACTAATTGCACAGTTTGATTGTACTTTACGAGACGAACATTTTGAGCCTAATTAGTCAAAGTTTGGATAATTTTTATCAAATACAAACGAAATGCTTCATACAATGATTTGACACGGCACTATGCAAAGTGCCAACTTGGGCCGGAACTAAACAAGGCCGGTCTGGTGCCATTATAATTTCTTCGGAACTACTTCATAGTTCATACACCAATTGGCGCAACAGAAAATTCCGAAATAAAAAGGAAACAATGTTAACCTAGGCTAGGAGCCCACAGCCCAAAGGCCACTCTCGAAACAAGTTCAGCCCAACAACTGCAAAAACTTGGGCCCGCGAGGGTGGTCGGAGCCCCGGTTGGACACTGCCCAGACCCTGAACCCTAGCTTGTCCTCGGCGGGACGGCGGCTGATTTGCTTTCCCCTTTCCTCCCGGCGCAGCTCTCTCCGGCGATACCCGCGGCAGCGAAGTGTAGGCCGGCAAAATCACGGTAGCGGAAGCAGCAGGCAGGAGGGGAAGATGTCGTCGCTGCGGAACGCGATCCCGCGGCGCGCTCACAAGGAGCGCGCCCAGCCGTAAGTTCTCTGCACCTGTTACCATTCGAATCCGAGAGGATGGCGCCGCCGCTGGACGGGCCGTCTTCGAAAACGAAGGGTGCTGATTTTGGGTCTGGATGGGGTTTTGCAGGGAGGCGAGGAAGAAGTTTGGCCTTCTGGAGAAACACAAGGACTATGTCGTCCGGGCGCGAGCTTACCACATCAAGGAGGCAACCATCGCGGTATGTTTCCGTTCTGTCCAATCATTGCTTCTAGCGCTTACGAAGTTGGGAACTTGCTTGTTGATATACTCTTAGCATGTTATTAGCAGTTTAACTATCTTTAGCTATCTTAGTAGTCTACAGATGTTGTTACTGCATAATCATGTCCTTGTTGTTTGTAATTGTTTGCAGAAACTGAAGGAGAAGGCAGCATTTAGGAACCCCGATGAGTTCTACTTTAAAATGATCAACAGTAGGACTGTTGGTGGAATTCATAGACCTAAGTATGTACATTGTAGCCCCTCGGCTCCTCTTAACTCTAGTATTGTATGGTTTGGTCTACCCTGTGTTTTAGTTTTGACTGTGCCATGCATTTCAGGCCTGAAGACAATAAGTATACTGAAGAGGAACTTCTTCTGCTGAAAAATAAAGATATGGGATATATCCTTCAGAGCGTTCAAAGTGAAAAAAAGGTTCGTGACGAGGTTAAAGTATTCAGAGCAAATAAATAAATAGAATTTTGTGTCCTGTGGCGGAATGCTTTATTATGTTTTAATTTGGACGGGTCACTTTGCAGAAAATCGAAAAGTTAAGCTCAACACTTCATGAACTGGATAACAAGCCTCAAAACAAGCATGTTTATTTTGCTGAAGACAGGTACAGACAATGAGTTCATTTGCTTACCATTTTTTGGAACTATCTTCTAGTTAAGCTTGTGCTGACATTTAGGTGGCTTGCTGTTTTATTTCAGAGAAGAAGCGAAAGAAATACAATCAAGGATAGGACAAAGCAGCAACATGCCTGGTCTTGACAATATCCCTTCTCGTATAAAGAAGTAATATACTGTCCTCTTAGGAATATGGCACATGTGTGTTACTTCCATAGCTACGCTTGTAAAAGCATCATGCTCATAGTCATTTTTCAGTGTTTAGTGTTATTATCTATATCTGTGTCCATTTAATTAGGACTAGTATGATTTTGTATGATTGAAATGGGATTATGATATTATGTAGTTTAGTTCATTGACTGCTATCTCATGTTGTCTAATCCTTTGTTTTTTCCTTAGGAAAACGGCCTCTTCATACAGGGAGTTAGAAGAGAGGAAGCAGCGGCTTCAAAAGCTGGAGAAATTGTATGCAGACATGGCCTTGCAAAAAGAACTGAAGGTATTGTGTCTCTGTATTTTGATTTTTTTTTTCATTTGCTTGGGTGCTACTTTCAAGGGTTCAATTGAAACAACATATAAAAGCGTTGTCGTCTGGGTTGGTGCTGCCAGCCAATTTCTGAAATCAACTTCTTCACTATCAGATCGAATGCATCCATCCTTTAGTTGGCATTAGCTACAACACTGCCCCAAAATTTATTGGTACATTTTGTGTTCTGTGCTGCCCACTCAAGTCGATAGGAAAAAGAAGGATGGTACTGTAGAGACTGGCCACTGGTTACTAGTTACTTTGCAGATGTTTCTGAAAGGAAATTTAAGTATCATATGGAAGCTTCGTCTTTAGGTCATTGGCAACCAAGAAAAAAAAAACTAATGGACTCTGTTGTATCAATAGAAAATTAATGACAAGGAGCATAAGTTGGAAGCTGGCAATTTTCCAGTTCAACTTGGTAATTGCTGCAGTATGTGCTTTTGTGCCATAAAATTATCATTATTATGTCTTAAAAGTAAAATCTGAAGCATAGCCAGATCAGTCAAACTCGTTCATGTTCCTGCAGCAGCTTGCTAAAATTGGGCTAATCTGGAATCTGTAAACCATTTAGCTTTTGAAAATTTACAGACAGTTTGTCAGCTTGTGTTGGGAATTGAAAAACAGTTTGCTAATATTCAGAATTTATAGAAAATTCTGCACCATTTATAACTCTTCAATTTTTAATACTGGTTCAGAAACCTGGACGCAAGAGGAAACTGAAACTCAATGAAGATGAGGAGACGGATAATCAAACATCACAGCCTGTTTATAAGTGGCGAGCACAGAGGAAGCGGTGAGATCATAAGTTGCTTAGTTTTTTTTTTTTTTTTTTTTTTTTTTTTTTTTTTTTTGGCCGTGTTGATCTTCTAATTTGTGCTTACCCTCATGCTTCAAATTTCAGATGAAATGAATGGGCGACAGAGGGAGGAAAAGGCAAAGGCGTTAGTAGTGGAAGTATGGTCATAGTGGCGTACAGAAGCTGGCAATTGAACAGCTCCTTTTGGATCCTAAAATACTTCCCTGTAAAAGTAGCCCTCCGCAAAAACTACTATGTCTTTGTCAAACTGTTGGCCAAATGGAATTAGGATAAGATGTAAGAGTAACTTTAATTTATATAAGATCATATTCTGTATGGTTCAGTCCTATGCATCATATCTCAATTTTGTGCTCTCTTTTCTGTTGAATTTGCCTAGTGATGGGCTGTTTCCTGCTCCATTTTGAGATCAGCAAGTAATGCCAGATACAAGTCGATAGATCCAGCACCAACTTGTGTGGTAGCGCTAAGCTTGAAGACCATTTTTTGTTGCACAACTAGAAGCGGAGTTGTGCTATCTGTCAAGCAAGCTGGCATTATTCTGAAGTCGAAGTATAATAAAATAGCATGAGGATTTGAAAGAATCCATACAACAAAAACAGAAGAATTTTTAAGAATCCTGCACTGGATATTATTTTGCCATGTATGATTATGACAGCGTCTCTATACATTCCCTTGCATTCAATAAGGCTCAGACCAGCCAAAAGCCACAAAAATCCAGTTATGGTACATGAAAACTATATCCCGTTCAATCTTCATCATGTTCATTCATATTTCGCTGAAAGTTCCATTGAATATTCATCTTCTAACAATAACATGCAATAAGCATCAAAAAGATCAAGGGAGCAAAAAAAAAAAAAAAAAGGAATAGCTCAAAATGTTCTTTAGTGGATTACTACTTTCTTTGGCGAACCCTAGTCCTGACACTTCAGGTTCATCATGAGCATTCGACAGGAGACTCCCATCACAAATATTTTGAAACAATATGTTCAGCAATTGCCAAACTTGATGTCAACCCAGGGGATTCTATTCCAAACAAATTAACCAGTCCAGGAATACCATGGACATCCCACCCCTGCAGTCATTCAACTTATCAGTAATGAATGTGCATGAGAAAAATAAGCTTTTGGATTTGATATAGAGCTAGATGCCTATCAAAGATCTTAACATATGATAGCAGAAAGCACCTGAATAACAAAATCTGAAGGAGGTTGTCCAGGACCAGAAAGCTTTGGTCGAATCCCAGAATAACCAGGTTCCAAAGACCCATCCTTGAGATTTGGAAAATACTTCCTTACCACAGGGTAAAATACAGAACAGCGGTTGGGATTTACTGAGTAATCAAACCTGATGAAGATAAGACTCTAAAGTTACAAACCTTGTGGTAATTACTAAAATATTCTATTATTGTGCTCCAGATTCCATAAATCATGCGTATAGTAAGAATGATGAGAAGCATGGTACGACACCAAATTACATTTTCTTGCAAAAACACAGGTTCAGTTATTTGACACAGGAGTATATCTATAACTTACCTTATCATCATCACTAGTAAGTTGCTACAGATTCTATCATAAGCTCATAAGCAAAATAAGAATACTAGCATTAGGATGCAAGTTAAAAAAAAAGGGTGGCATCTAAAATAACTTATCACAGCCTTCTTTGGTCATGAATTAACAAGCCAAATGTGTTCCAAAACACAACCTCGAAATTTCAGCCCCATAAAAAGGAAGGGAAACATAATTTGATTGAGTGGGGTCTCTTGCTTGAAAAAAAAACAGTGAAATATTTTAATAACTGAATGTACGTATTTTTGCAATTGCTTACTTGTTCAGAAAACATGACACGTGGTCCTTTCCACCGTCAGATATCCATTCAACGTCTGGACCAAATCTGACAAGGCCATTCATATCAATAGTGACATGGACCCCTATGCCACCATCCTCTGGCAGAGGATATATTAAGCGCCTGAAAGGACTCTTGGTTTGAGAGAGGGTGAAGTAACATCCACGCGCATAGTGAGGAGTGGGCACAAATGCCTGGTCAAGGCCATGAAATTGTTTGGCAAGTGGAACTGCACTCAGACCTGCTGAGTTTATCACAAGCTTTGGAAGCAAAACAAGCTGTGCATTCACATGAGACCCTAAATGATAGTTCTGCAACTCTTTGCTCTCACAAACATGGAGTTCAAGGCCTTCGGATCCAACATGAGCACTTGTTACTGCTGTGTTATATGATATGGTTGTTCCCAAGTTTTCAGCATCAGCCTGCATCACAAAAAACAATCAAAATAAAATGACAGTGACAGCAAATTCAACCTAAAATTCTAAATTGGGCTGATTTGTATGATGGCCATCGTACCAAAAGGGAGAGCATGAGTGAATGAGAGTCAATTATCCCAGTACTAGGTGATAGTAAAGCTTTAAGACATCGAAGTTCAGGTTCCATCTCCATAGCTTCAGAACCCTCCATCAACTGAAGATCATCCACCCCATTTTCTTTGGCATTCCTGAGGAGCATGTCTAGCTTTGGAAGCTCTGCAGCACCAGTGGCAACGATGAGTTTGCTGATCCGTTTGTGGGCAACACCTCGTTCTTCGCAGTACTTGTAGAGCATTTCCTTTCCCCTTACACAAAGGGTAGCCTACAAAAGGCAATCCGCAGGTAGAATCTGTGATACATCAATTAACGGCTCCATATAAATGTTTCATGTAGCGCCTGTAAAGTTAGAACTATTTTCAAGTCAGATGCGCAATTCTTATATATACTAATGTTTGCTGAACTGTCACCAATCCACTTGAACACATGTGGATTGAGATGAATGCACACGCATCCAAACAAGGCCTAAAGGATGTCTACTGCTAAGTACGTGAACGCCCTGATCACTGTCAGAGTGTCAGCTATTTAAGATGTTGAGAACTGGTCTTCTAGTTTTTGGAAGAGCTGAACACTTTCCAGAGGTTAGAGCTGAAATGCAATTATTATTATTACTAGGAGAACAAGAGATTTCTGTAAACTCTGGTGCATCAATTAACAAGCCCCATTTTGCTCCAAACACTAATAAGGGATCAACCTGCAGAATATAGTGTGTCAGGTGTCACCTGGAACAAATTTCATAGATACAACCATAATCCTGTCATGGATCGCTAAATGGTTATCTGTAGCACGTACGGCTACACAACACTTTTCGACCTGTCTGAAGTCACATAGTACAAGCTGAACCATAGCGATCACAATTGAAGCCCAAATGGACGTCCGTCCAAGCAAGCATCAAGTGCTAGAAATCACTGAACCAGGACCCCCTGCGCACCCCGCGCGTATGGCGAATTCGGGAGACACAGCAAAGGGCGGGCGCGCGCGCACCTCACCTTGAGGCTTCGCGGAGGGTAGTAGATGCCGGCGTGGATGACCTCGCTGTTACGGGAGCTGGTGCCGGTGCCGAAGCTGGGCGCCGCCTCGACCACGACCACCTCGCGCCCGGCCATCGCCAGCGCGCGCGCCGCCGCGAGGCCGACGACGCCCGCGCCCACCACCACGGCGTCCGCCGCCTCCCGCGGCGCCCCCGAGGCTCCCGAGGTGAGGCCTCGACCCGCGCGGCCCCAAGGGCGGGCGGCCCCGGCCAAGCGCCGCACCAGGAGCATGCCGCTGGCTCGTCGGAGCTTTGTTTGGCCAGTTACCAGGTGGAGAACCCGGCGACGGCGCCCAGCTCGGACTGGTAGTGTGAGTCTGTTATCGACGCGCCACGCGGGCCCGGTCTCGCGTTCTTTCGGCCTCGAGAACGGCACGGGCGCACGGCACACGCACCTGCGCTGCACGCGTGCGTAAACACAGCCACACAGGTAAAGGAGGAACGGGACATCGCGACGTGAGATCATGGGCATACCGCGCCCAGCAAAATCGACAAACTTTACATGAAACAAACCGAACGGCGCACGCTGACACAAAGACAAGGTCCAGCCAAAGGAAGACCGGCACGGTCGCGCGGATTGGTACAGCACACACCCCTCGCCCATGAAGATAAGCGACACGAGTCAGACTGCACATGACACGCTTCACAATTCACAATTCTACTGAGCGTTGCCGTCAAAGCATGTCCCGATCCCGATGTACGCCCCTCGCCCATGTACACAGCTCAAAATGGCAATGGGTACTCGAAACCCGAGAACCCGATGGGTTTTACCCGCTAAGGAGGCGGGTGTGGAAGGAGTTTTCTACCCGCGGGTACGTTACTGGAAGAAATCCTTTACCCATCGGGTATAACGGGTACGGGTGTGGAATAGCAGTACCCATACCCGCATACCCGTGGGTAAAAAATACCCGCAAAAATGAATAACCTGTCTAAGTGATTGTAGCACATATAGTATAATATAGCCCATGAAATCTGGCCCAAACACTTCTAGTATATATATTATTGATCCATCTTGAAACCCTAGTCGTACACTCGCTGGAAGTTGTTATATTTAACTTGCTAAAAGTTGTTATATTTTGTATGTCAAGGTTGAACTCGGGTATATTATCGGGTATGGAATACCCGACGGGTAAGAATTACCCGTCGGGTGCGGGTATGGAATGAATTCCTTACCCATCAGCTTTCGTGGGTAACCCGATGGAATATGTTTTGACCTAGCGGGTACGGGTATGGGTGGCCAGTACCCATCGGGTACGTACCCGTTGCCATATTGATACACAGCAGCTCCGAAGTACTTCATTAGCACCAGTGCTAAACCGAAGTAGCAGTAGTCAGAGGAAGTTGTTTTATGAAACTTTCTATGGTCGAATAGTGTGGTGACATGCACATTTTCTTTTTTATTTCTTCATCTTGAATCTTAAGAGCAGAGCTGTTGCAATGTTGTTCTAAAGCAGGACACATTAGTATATATATAATAACTAGATTTGCACAAGTACAAACAATGCTAAGTGGGCATAAGTACAAACATGCTAAGTGCGAGAACACGTCTGAAACTCGATTCAAGCAGATCCACTGAAAAGACTCGGCCTAAGCTAAATATTAGCCAGTGCCTTTTTTTTTGTGAACGTCTAGAGGTTGGGCCTCCAAATGCAGAAACCGGTTGGGACTATAGAGTCAGAAACCAAAGGCTCAAAAGCCCAACAAAATATTTTAATTTAGTGTTGGTTGGGGTGCGCCAGGCTCGGGCTGTAGTGCAACGCCCGAGCGACACGTGAGGACCCCAGTGGCAAGCCACTGTAGTGGGCCCTCCCCCATAAAAAATTAGGTTAATATCGAAGTGGGCACATGGCCCACATATCAGATATTAAACTGATAAGAACAGATACTACACTTGATCTTAGCCAAAAGGCCGAGAAAGGTATGAGTTGCACTGGTGCCGGGGGTCTTCTTTTATAGCGTTCCTCTGGCTCCGCTCGCCCAAAGCCGCCGAGGTGGGACCAAATTGAGACTCCGCACCGCACAGGCGCAGCGCAGCGCGTGCGCTTGCTATTGCGCTGTTGGTCACTTGGGCCTTTTGGGCTCGCGATTTGGCAATCACACACATTGCTCGCGGCCCAGTCCTTCCTGCTCGCCTCCTCCCAAGTCCCAACTGACCGTGCACGCGGCGGAGGTGGTGACAATTGCAACATGTCTAACAATGTCGGTGCTTATTTACCCAATCCATTCTATGTTGTTTGCTGCAAGGAGAAGGCAGACACGTCACTCGAAATTCAACCGCGCTATCCACGTCGCTCCAATTAATTTTGCAAAAAGCCCCTTCATTTTCTCCAAATCACAAAATGCTTCATCTAGGTCCCCCGTGAACAGTAAGAGCAGTCGTTTTTTTCCCCATTTTTACCCCCGTAAAAGTAAAATCCTTTGCCCGAAGAAGACAAAATTCAAAAAACGCGTCATTTTTACATTTACCCGCCCGCCTGCAGATTTTGCACGTAACCCCCCGCCACCTCCCTCCGTATAAATTGAGTCTTCCACTCAAGCAAAAATAAAAAAAAAAACGCTCCCCTCTCCTCCTCTCCCCGACCTTTCTCCTGGCCTCCTCCACCTTCTCCAGATCCGGCGCGGGGCAGGGGCGGGCGCGGCCGTGCGGCCGGAGTGGGCGAGCGGCGGCCGCGGGGCTGAGCGGCGGCGCCGAGGGCGGCGCGCTCCCGCCGCGGGGCCGGGGCCCCCCGCGCCGCGCGACCCACGGCGGCGGAGCCGGGCGAGCGGGGCGCCGCAGCCGGCACGGGCGGCCGCGGGCGGAGCGGCGCGCCGGCGCGCGCACGCCGTCCCCGGGTTCGAAAAATCCCCATCCTCCCGTCTCTCTTCTCCACCCCGTGTTTTTGTCCTCCCGGCTCCCGACGCGGCCATGGCCGGGATGAGGGCGGGCGCGTTGCAGCGGCGCAAGCCGGCGAGGGCGAGGTGGCGCAGCGCGGCGCGGGACGGCGGCGCGGTGAAGGACGGCGACGCGGTGCTGCACGGTGCGGTCGGGCAAACGCGACACGACTCGGCGACCTAGCGGGCGCCGGGTGCGGGCTGCGGCGCCGTCGGCGGCCCTCCTCCTCTCCCTCTCCCTCGCGGAGGATCTCGGATCGGGCGGCTTGGCCGGTGCAACGGCCGCAGCCTAGGGTTCCGCGAAGGTGGCGACCTAGGGTTTCTTGACGGCGGCTCGGCGAGCTTCCTGCTCCGCTTCTTATCTACGCTGCCACAACGATTGGCACCACCGACGGCGGCTGCACCGAGGAAACCTTGCCCAGCCACGGACGGTCTGCTTCCAGTACTGGGTCACCGCTGCTCCTGCCGGTTCATCGTCAGGGTAAATCTTTCTTCTTCTTCTTGCGTTTAACACCCACATCGATCTCATGCTGATGAGCGCCCCCATCCCCTCCCATCGATGCCTTGGATCTGAATGTTTTAACGCTTGGCCGGTGCAGTCTTATTTTTGAAATTATTTTGTCCTGCGTTCTCCACACTTGCTATATCCCAGTTCTTTAAATTGAAATGTCGCTAGACCCATTGACACCCAACTTTATGTGTTATAATTGTTAGTTTCTATGGACAGGTTGACCTGAAAAATGTGCCATGTAGCTGCCAGTTAAATGATGCAGTGGTCAGTAAGTTCCTTATATGGTTCTCGATAGATGAACAGTTGTTAGCTATCCACAATTTGTTTCAGATTTAATTTGCCTTCAATGTTCTACAAAGAAAAAAAAGGACAGATGTGGAAAATAACATTCCTCTTCCCTTTTTATTGCTTCTAGCAAATAACCTGAAAAACAGCCATTCCTGTAGAATTTTAAAATGATCTGTCACTAGCATTTTTTCCCCTTCAGTGATTCATCCTTGGTGGGAGTTTAGAAATAGTTGGCCTCCTTTTCTGACCGGTATGTTTTGGTCCAATGAAATTGGAATGCCTCGTCACTAAGGACATGACTTTGGGAGGATGACATAGTTAGTGTTAGTACAGTGGCCATTTAGTCTATCTCTGGCATCTTTTACTATTTCATGAATAGCATACAGATCATGTTTCAGGAATACCATGACTTCATTCAAGGGAATAATTGTTGACCCATGTTCCATAACCTTTCTTGCAAAGCTGCTTAATTGGTTCAACTATGTTCCACACTTTCATATCTCCTACAGCCTGAACTCTCCCGACTTGATGGCTTCATACATACATTCTTGTAGATTGGGTTTTCTTAGATATCATTGACTAAAACCAAAATGCCATAGGATTTTTGATGTAATACAACTCTCAAGTTTCCCAATTAACTATATCAAGTATTGCCATTTAGCTTCAGGCAATACTATTTATTCATATTTGCAGTTCTGCTACATGCTGATCCTTCCTATGGAATGGCAATACTATAGGAAGAGTGTTCGTATGTTTTGTAGTACTTTCTGTAAATTAGGTAGTCACAATATCCTCCCACAGCTAATTATCTCTTAGTTCTAAAAGCCTGTGTTTGTAATTAGCATGATGAATTAGTGAATTACCTAATTACACAGCTGCCTTTGCTCGTACTGATGTTTCTTTTAGTTTTTTAGTGAATTCCTACGGTGCTTGTTTTAATTATATTAACTTTGTCTCCATCTTTTGCAGCAGTAGTGTGCTCCAATTGGCATGGTGGTGTAGGCAATTTACTAATATTAGCTGAGGGTACGGATCTACAAGCTACAAGGAAAATTTTACCAATATCTCAGATTATAGAGGCATGAGTTTTCTTTAAGTTCTGCACTATGATTTAGTGGCCCTCAAAAAGTAGTTCTCGGAGGAAACAATGTTTTTACTCTACCTATACACCATTAGTAATGACAGAAAAATATAGGTTTCGGTTCATAGATATCCATGCTGAGGATTACACAAGTCTGCATTGTCTCCTGCTGATGTGAACTGCTGTTTTGTTGCTCTAACGCAGCAGCTGCTCATGAGGTGGAGATCTTTATTTTTCTGTTTTTCTGCTTCCGCTTGCCTCTGCCTCCACTGCTCACATTTTATTCCTCTGCTACATTTTCCCATCTACAATGTAATTATAGATTCACATTCGAGATAGCTGCTTGGGTAAAATTCTAATTTTTGCTCCCTTGGTTGAGAGTTGCTCAAATATGGTTCTCATAAGATGTGCTTTGTACAGGGTCTGCATTGGCTATACTTATAAATGGAGACTAAACCTTACATGACTTTGGTAAGTGCTTCCTCACTTTTCGATGCTGCGTGTTAACATTTCAAATACCACACATGATATAATTGGTCCCGCACATCAGTGTTGCTCGATTCTGGGTTAAGTTGATTGGATCCATGTTCAACTTACAGAAAAAGATTTCCGTCGACTTAGTTGTCCAGTGTGTTTACTTTACAACTGGATTTGAAAGATCTGCTGATTATTTACAAAATGAATTTGAAAGATCTGCTTGATTACTATGATATGTTGCCACAACTTCATGTACCGCGTGTCTGGTACATAGGTTCAGGGAATGAACTAATTCCTTAATACTTTATATTGCACCAGCCATGTTCCTTAGTGGCAAGTTTATTGAGAGATAATAGCTCTTTGGTATCTACATACTACCAATCAGACCGGACACCAATCAGGCTCGGAGCTTAGAATCTTGCTGCGTAGTGTTGTTACTCTTTGAGGATAATTTGCTTGCTGAACTGAACGGACAACTCATGAACTGAACACTCAAGAATTTTGCTAACTGAGGAGGGGTGGCTCACTAACTGAAAGCTCATTAGTTTGGTCACATACCTGGTACTTTCCTCATCATGTTTCCTACATGTTGTCCACTAACCGAAAACTATTTTGTAGGAGTACTGAAATATGGATTGCCATTAAGGAAGCTAAGGTCGTCACTGGAGCTGGAATAAGAGAACTTTATTCCCTTTTTTGCAAGTAAGAGCTTTCTTCTCTATTTGGAGTTCGATATCACTAACTGGTATCAATATGCAGTCTTATGAATGTGTGAACATGTTGAGTGAAAGCTGTGAATCCGGTTTGGACTAGGACCATGTCGACAATGTTTTTCCTTATACAAACACACTGCATGTGCAGGTCCCTCTTCATTCGTTTTCAACAAAAAGGTCATACTTTTCTAGGGTCATGGTGCTATGAATTTTCCCCCTTCCATTGTACTCGCGTTCAGATTGACATGTGATTAGATGTTCAGATTTTTATTACTACCGTTCTATGACATTCTACTGTCCTTCATTATTATCTCCCAATGCTTCTGCCATCCTTGTTTCGCAGGCGAAGTCCATCTCTCTCTGGGATTACTCAATGAGATGGTGAAATATTCTCCTGTATAGTTACAGAGGGGTACCTATTCATTAGCATTATTTCCTCATGATTTCCAATTACTTTCCGTTATTGCAGTAAGTCAGGATGCTATATTCACAGTTTGCATGTGCATCTTCTGAAAATGGACATTGCCTCGAGGATTAACAATTCTGCCATTGCTTCATCTAATGAACCTGAATATGTTCTAATCACTATTTGTTCGATAATCAGATTTACTGTTTCCCTCATGAAACTATCCTCATAATTTCATTGGTAAAAAAAATGAATGACTACAAACTGTTTGTGGTTGACATCTTGAAATTATTTCATCCACGATATGCATGTGTCATCAAATTAAGAAGCTAACGGTTTTGATTTTGATATAGTTAAAGTATTTACTTATACAAATTTTATCCTGATTCTCTAAACTCCTCTCGTGTGTACGTTTGGTCTTCCAGGTACCTCTGATGCATTTATTTGCAGTACCTTTGGATAACAACTGGTATGGAATTAGAGGTTCGGTTAGATTTTGTGATGCACATTTCAGGGAAAATACTTACACGTTATATTATACATGAATGCAGATATTGGCGGTTGTTATCTCTGTTAGTTCTCTGAACAATAGCTTCACAATTTTGCAAGTGACGTACGGGAGCATGATCAACCTGGTTCACGAGGAGATGAAAGCATTGCCTGCCCTCGCATGACCTTTGGATCTCATAACGCAGTTCAACAGTCTTTAGTTTAGGGTGCATATTTGACATAGCACAATACTCTTAGCGGTTTCTTTGAATTTAAGGTGCAACCGGTCTATTTCAAAGATTGAGCTAATTATTACATGAGATAGAAAGGAATGATATTAGTATTTTGCCGCTTTCCTCCTGTACAATTTGTTGATCATAGACACTGTATTTATCCAACCTATGATTGTTTCTGCTGGGCGCGCAAGTGCGCGCCATTCCACTAGTTAGAAGTTAATATAACCGTGTATTTCTGTGTGCAACCCCATGCTGGGTCTGTAACAAGATGCTTTTAGTAAGACTGACCAGATCACCCTCCCCTAAATTTAGGGTGCAAACTAAAGATTTTTTTTTTTCCTTTGAAAGCTGAACTCAAGATTTGTAGATTGAATGAATGCTAATGCCAAGCAAACAATCGATGATTAATGGAAGTGTTGAATTTGTGACTAACTAGCAGCAACAAGTGAAGTCGAGATGGCAAAAGTGATCAAATGAACAAGGCTGAACTTCGAATACTGAACTATAAATATCCAACTGAATATATACTGAACTTGAAGTTTGAACTGGTGGGGGAGCAGTGTGCGCATCTCCCAAGCCACGTCTCCTGCCCATGGTTGCCCAACTGCTACAAAGAGACACACTTTTGGTGACTTGGATGAAAATACTTTCCTAGCATTTTTTCTCTCTGCGGAAGATGAACAGGGACAACAACATAGAACACACTCCAATGGAAAGGCTCTCATGTGATTCATCTTCAACCGTTGTGGGCACCGCAGAATGTCAATTGGACCTGGTCCTATGGATCTCGCATGAATTAGCCAGTGTACTATTCTGGACGTAGTACGCTAGTATTGACTTGAAAAATTCGAATAATACAAGTTCAATTTAACATCATATTTTATATACCTACCAGCTTAGGCTAATTCGTGCATTAACGACCATGCACGGCGCATAAGTGCAGCCACGCTTGCCTAGATCGTGTTTTTTTTTTCTTTTTGGACGAAAAGTATATGGTGTTTTGGTTGCAGCCTGGCAGTAAACAGTATTGCCACAGCAGGGATAAACTAGTTCACTGAATCGTACTCCCAACAAGTTTGGTGTAGAAAACACAAGGAACCCAAAACTCATGGCAGGGGAAATGACAATACCATTTCAGTCATAATAAGCAGTTTCAAGTTTACTTTCACGGACAGAAAGCATTTCTGCTAAAACATACATCAACTTTCGTGCAGACAGCAAGTTACAAACAAGAGCTATGCAGGGAGGATTACAGAGTGGCAGCAGGACCAGACCTAATAAATCTATATCACCCAATTTTTGGTAACCTTGTAGGCTCATTACTTTCTAGCGATTCTTTTCTTCATGGTGCCCTCTAGCAGTTGGTGTCATATATGGCCAGGCCTTGTAGCTCTGGACCTTCCAAGCGTGGGTTCTTCTCAAAGCTGCAGGGCGAAACATAAGTACATAACATTAACAGGTTGCTTGCTTCTTTAGGGAATCACATTAGTAAAACATGCATCGTTTTACACAAAACATGCATGCTGGAGAATACAACGTTCTGACTGCACTTAACATGGTCCATGTCTCCAGGATAGAGAGCACTCCTGTTCTACAGTTGTTATGACCAGAAAAGAAAATGGACAGCAGCTTGTCAATAGCCCCCACTTATTTGACCCAAAGAAAATGTAGTTTATAAAAAGATGCCCTCATAACACTACACACACAATGTGCTTGGAACTTTGATTGACCTACTCAATTATTCTCAAATTCCAGGAAGCCACTAGGTTGAGTGCAGGACAATTGAACAAGATATATAGTGCTAATATTTTGTGGACCTGGATGCCCTCTCAGATGATAAGAATAAGATAAGATTCTAGGCATATCATTTCAAATCATTGATCTAAAAGTAATAGAAAAAAGTAAATGACCTCCCCAGGCATGTTGGCAAAATATAACATGGGGACAAACCTTAAACTAGTGCAAAATACATAATGAAGTGTCATAATGATGCTGAACTGACAGGAGCGGACATGAAACATATCTAACAGATGAACTTATTGCACTTGTCTGGCAGAGGGAGCCTAAATGTTTTGAGGTGTAAATTATCTTCACAAAGTATGCAAGAAGATACAAACTGACAATTAAACTTACTTGCTCAGAGGAATGTGTTCAAATGGTCCAGAGGTGGGAATCGTCCCACATAAATCATTGCTTGAAACATCACTGAAAGAACAAGGTGGTTACATTTTCAAGTTGGTGAGGACTAACGTGGAGATGACAGAACACTAAATATTTGAAGTTGATTTTTACTCACACAACTTTGAGACTAGATATTCCAGCGAGTTCCCTTGGGATTGGCCCAGTCAACTGATTGCCATTAAGCCGCCTATGAAGCACAACCAGGTGTTAGCAAGGTATAATAATGCCAAAGCAAAGCTAAAAAAATCCAAGAATAATGACCATAAATAAAGGCCAAACCGCAGTTAAATCTCAATGTATGCGCAACTATCCCTAATTATAAACAGCACAGCGCTTCAACTACCACAGCCTAACACAATTTAGAAGAGATGGAATGATCATCTTCAGCAAAACTAGCATCAAAAACTAGTTGCTATGATGTAACAAGCTGACAGCTATTTTACAATATGTAAACAGAATTTAAAGAAATAAACTTACAAGAATACAAGGGATTTCAACTTTCCAAGGGCAGGAGGTATTGTCCCCGAGATGTTGTTCTTGTACAAGTCCAAGCTTATTAGGTTCTTCAAATTTCCAAGCTCAGAAGGGATTGTTCCTTGAATGTTATTCTTGTAAAGCTCCCTGTTTCAGTGCTAATGGTCAATAGTAGTATAATTATTGGATGAACAATTGACAGGCACATATCAAAAGTGAAAAATGTCTAACTATATCAAGCCCTTGTATCATAAATCATAATTGCAAACAAACAGAACATGGACAAATTTGCAGGTCACTGAAAATCGTTTCACCTACCTTTTAAAATTAGAAAACTAGGCATTGAATGTCTAAATCATTAACATGTTTCAGGAGGGTCCTAGCTTCTAGCTAATTAACCAAGGATGACAAGCATAATTTTATATAGTATAACTGAAGACATGACATATCTTCTTTTACTATAAATATATCAAGGTCTGTTTGATCATCATGAGTGAAGTCATGCCATTATTAATTTCCTTTTAAGTCTTTAAAAAGTTATCATCTACCAGCTAGATAAAATACTGGAAGATAAAAAATGTTTAGAAATACGTTAGCTTTAATAGTGTAGGTTGTGGTGCAATAATACTCAGTCACAAAAACGTCCAGACTGCCAAATTCGAAACTGGCTGATGGAGCTTAGAACATAAAAAGAGGCTGGGCTTGTATGGAAAGGCCTCAATAATTCTAGCAAAGTTCTTATAAGCTGCATTCATGGACTCATTTATTATATAATAGGCACAGCCATACTGCCCATGTGCAGAGAATCACGCATGATTTGATGAGCACATGTGTACATCAGCCACCGTCAAAATTACAAACTGATCAAGGGTCCTAAGTCTAGTTATTGGTGTTTGCAAAATTGCATTGAAAATGGATCCATGAGCCTTTTCAAGGGGCATGGTGGCATCGATAAATGATTTTACATGCCCTGATGCCCAAAGCAGTTGAAAAAAGAAACAGTGAATGTAAGGTCCAAGTGTCCGACTTCCTATTGTGAACAACTACCAAGATATAAACCATTTGGATAAGAACTTACAGATACTGTAGATGCTCCAGTTTCCCAAGCTCAGGCACCAGATGACCAGATAAGTTCAAATTACCAAGATCTCTGTTAGAAGAGATATCCAAGCAACAATCAGAAAACAGTACTATAAAATTTGAAAGACATACTATACAAGCTTTGTAAACCAGAGGTTTTCTACAGACCATATCTGTGTCTTAGATTGTCATAAATACTTCAACGAAATATGAAATCCTGAACAGTCGTTATCTATAGTTTTCCTTTGAGTAAAGTTATTATCATTTAAAAGGTGGACAGAAAGATATTTGAAAAGGCGAGTTGAAACAGAATAAAACTGAAATACCGAAAGAGAGAATGAAACCAATGGAAATTTTATGGTGAATTGGTGATTTTAAATGGTAGCATAATCATTCCAACACTATTAGACTGGTGTTTGTAATCCATACTTCCAGCACAGTAGGTAACACATCTGTACTTTTTTGGGACTTATCAGCCTATTCTATGAAGAAGGTTCTATTACCTTTGTTACTTTGTTATTGCTGCTACATAACAATCCTCTACCACAACAATTCTTTTTTTTTTTTTCTGAGAAGACCACAATCCCCTAACAAACTCACTCAGCTGCTAGCTGCAGAAGCCACAGAAGTTTGGCAAGCTAACTTTTACTGGTCAGTTTAGGACAACCTAGATCGCACAATCCTAACTCAGCTCCACTCACTACACAATCACTTCGCAAACTAAGCTTGAAGTCCAACTTGTACTTGATTTGCCTAAGAGCATCTCCAAGAGCCTTCCTAAAATCTACTCTCTAAATCATCATTTTAGAAAGCCATTTGAGTAAAAGCCGCTTTCTGTATCTTTGTACTCTCCAACAGCTTGAGAGCCATCCTCGCTCCATCTTTGGCTAGTGACAAATCCGGAATAGAAGATGTCCATATTTAGATATCCAATGAAAAAGGCTGTTGGGGGATATTTTACCACTAAAATCTCTATTTCTGTAAATTAGGAAAGATATAAAGAGTATCTTCGAGATGCTCTATGCAGACTAGAGACTCCCTCATTAGTTGGCATCCCTTATCACACACACTAACTTTAGGAGGCCATCAATTTAGCAGCAAATATGTCAGGGAAACAAGCTTCTAGCTCCAGAGAATCTAAGGGCACAGTAACGAAGTCCACGGATTAACAAGTTTACAGGCGCATCTAACAACAGGTACGCCATCAACGGTTTATCCAAGTTGGGAATCGACACATAACCACTAAACGGTTTATCCAACAGGCACCGCATCCACAACACAAGCCACTGCGGCCCCGGCTCAAGCGGCCCGCAGGGGGGGAAGGGGGCGAGAACGAGGGAGAGTTGGGAGGAGGCGGCTCACAGGCGGGTGACGCGGTTGTCGCGGTCGCAGGTGACGTGGAACCAGGTGCAGGGGTTGACGAGCGTGGGGTCCCAGCTCTGCAGCACGCCGCCGGGGTCCCTGAGGCTGCGGCGCAGCGCCGAGAGCGCGTCGCCCTCGGAGTTGGCCCCCGCCAGCGCGAGCACGAGCGCCAGCGCCAGCGCTCCCGCCGCCTTCCCCGCCGCCGTCGCCATGCTCGAGGACGCCGCCGGATCGGTTGGTGGGCGGGATCTGGACGCGGACGGAGGGCAGCAGCGGGAGAAGGGGAACGCACGCTGGGAAGGGAGGACGGGACGCGAGGCGTCTCGTCTGGTGGTTTGCTTTGCTTTTTTTCTCTGCCTGCCGCCCGGTCGATCGCTGATGGCTGGTAGTGGTGAGTTGAACAAGCCAGTCGACCTTTGTACTACTGCTCCGTGTGACCGCGTCGCGCGTCGTGTCGTGTCGTGTGGCGTGGGTGGTGGTGGGGTGGGGCTGCGGCGGGCGGTGAGGCTGTTGTGCCAGTAAAAGTGGAGTGAGCAGAGGCCCCACCTGGTGGTGGGTTGGGTACTTGGGCCAAGGCCCACGCACGCCTGCTGGAATCGAGTGGAAAGCGAGCGAGAGGGGGCGGTGTCGACCGTCGTTTTCGTGGTCATCTTGGCATGGCATGGTGAATCTTTGCAAGGTGCAGCAGCAGCCATGGAGGAGGAGTATGTGTCGATCGAAGAGGGAGCAGGCAGGGGGGACATAAACAAAGAAGAGGATTCCGCGGCAACTGATGCGTCGACGTCAGTGTCCACTTCGACAGGCAGCTCGGTGCTGCTTTCGCGGGCCTTGTCTCCTCGCTTTTGCGCCCACTTCGCACTGCACGCAGAGGCGGCCAGGTTTATTGCTTCTTTTTTTTTTTTCTGTCGTACAGAGGTTCATCTCACGCTCGAGGGATGGGGTTTTTTTTTGACAGGGACGCTCGAAGGATGTTAACTTGTTAAGAGAGGCTCGAGAGCCCCTGCTTTCCGGATTAATGTGTGTTATCCGTGGTTTTGCAACCTGGCTTTGTGAAACAAGCCTCGGTTCTGTCGTTGAATCGGAGCCGCGCACTTGGGAAAAAACTAAAAAAGACGATTATTCGCAATGGCGGAGCTAGAGCAAATGTGAGGGGGTGCGCTTGCCTTGTGGGTGCATACGATTTTACCGCATGGGTGCGAATATGGTGAAAATTTGATCATAATCACCGTTTTTTGATAATTTTGTGGGTGTGCCAGCACCCAGCACCATCTACCTAGCTCCGCCCCTGATTATTCGACCTAACACGGCCACACGGGAACCTCGAAAAGACATCGAGTTTAAAATTGCACCAGCACCACATCACTGATTCACCACTAGTCCACTACTAGGGTATAGGGTACCTCGTTTTTTTAGAAGAGGGAGGGAAAATAATCTGGGTGAGAGCCCAGAGGTAAACAGTTTAGGCCCGCGACAGACGCAATGGGATCCAGGCCTCCAAAACAATCTAGAGCAGGCCCGATTTCAGACTCATATAGGGATATTTCTCTCTCTCTTTTTTTGAGAATGGAATATCTTTTGATTTTTTTTCTGGATGAAACTATTTCTCTTCTTGATTGACTTTTGATCTGCCACCACTTGACCAGCCGTAAGGGCAGGTACATTGGTGTCGTCTTATAACCAGTCTCATAGAGTACCACGTAATTTAAGACGACTTAATGTATTACTTGTACATTGATTGTTTTTTTAAGTTGTTTTATAGCAATTCGCAATTCCTTAATTTATGGAGAGAGTAAAAATAGGATTGTGAGGTGCATGACAACAACAACTCATACAATGGTAAAATAGTTGTCTCATAGTCCTAAATTTTAGCTTATGAGGTGGTTGTTTCGCAAAACAACTACCTCATTCTCTCTCACCTCTCTCTTTCCTCCACATCATAAAAAATCCTACGTGGCAATGCATGAGACGGCGTATGAGACCGCTTATGTGTAGCAATGTACCTGCCCTAACCGCAGCTCGCCGTGGCGTGACGGACAATGGGACCGGTCGTTTGGGCGCGCGGCATGGAATGGAAAATTAAAAATTTGCACGTCGTGGGCGCGGGCACGGGCGCACGGCCCCGTCACCCGAGCAAGAATCATGGCGACGCAGCACGCTCCAGGTGTCTTGGCGTGGGCGCTTGAAAAGGCAAAATCGCAATGCGGAATCGGGGAATGTTGGCTCTGTATCCAACTTTGCTCAGCCAAGCTAGCAGGCCAGGAAAGCCGAGAGCGAGAAGAATAGCACCAGCAGAACGGGGGACAAAAAACCGATTACCCCTTCATCGTAGGGTACTTGTCATGTCTATGGGGTCTTTTTCGTCAGTGAGTTCACATAGACAAATCTGGTTAATTACTGCTCGATCAGAGGACTGAACCATCAGATTATATAACCAAACGACAGCACGGGACAAACAGTATACCAGACGTACGTACTTCCCTACCTTACATGCTAACACAACGCATGCCTACTACTCCCGCTACTACACGGCCGAATAACACAGCCAATTGCAGACCAGAACCATCATATATTCACATCCTTTCCAAAGATCGAGTTTCTGAAGAGCAGGGGCAGCTGCACACAGAACATCGATCACCTGATACCATTATTGTGTAGGTGTAGGAGTAATACTCGAAGCCCCACATGTGTCCTTACTCCTTAGCCAAATGGAAACTGTAACAACACAAGAAAAATGCACAGGGTTAGTGATTATTCAGACATAGAGTCGAAGTTCCAGTACCTATACAACATGTGTGTCAATAACATAGCAAATGTGATCAAAGACGATTCAACAACATGATCTGCATATATTACACTGTCCAAGAAAAAAGACCTTAAAAATCAATAAGCCAATTCTCCACTACCTATTTAAAGATTTTCTACTAAGCTTTAATTCAGAAACTTTGAATAGTGCTCCACAGTACCTTGCTTTAAAAGTTGATAAGGCAGTGCTGTTTTGTCCAGGCCCCTATTGTTTTTCACCCGAAAAGTAAAATATTTGGCGTTCTGCAATACCATTTCAGATATTTTTATTCGGTCTCATCATGAACAACTATGATTTTTTTGGTTAGTTGGGATGTTAGTATAAATACTTAGAGAAAACGTATCCAAGATGGCTACTTCATCCATTCCAAAATATCAGGATCTAGGGCCACCTACCTGCCAATTCAAGTTGCACCAAGCTACAACAAGCTTCATCGCCTGCTATGCAAGCTTCTTCGATGCTACCACCATTGTTTTCTTGAGGTTCCTAATTAATAGGTTGCCTAGTGCATTGGTTCCATTCCTAGCTATGGAAGAACCACCCAGATGCTAGATCCATGCCATGCCCATGTCATTGCTCACCCCTTCAAATCCCTAGATTGGCTCCCCCTTAGCAACACAGGGAACTGAAGGGATGAGCAATGCCATGGCATTATTCACCCCTTCAATTCCCACGGCAAAGCTACTATGGGAGTGCTTCAAGCGATGAGTTCCGCTATCAAATTCTCAAAGGTCACTATAGTTGACGCCTCAAACCAGTTTGATGTGCCTACTAGTTTGGTCATGGAGCTAGCATGTGTGTTATATTGAGAATTGGACCTATGCCCTAGATTGGCTCCCCGGTGCTCACTTGTTTGTGATGGTGAGCCAAGCTTTGATGAGGTTCTCGCCTATAGTTTTGATCACTTCGCTCCCTTAGTGTTGGCGTGAAGGCCATCCTCTTCGTCGAGACTATACGAGATGCACATCTTGTCCTCCCACATATATACACCCCTCCTACCCATGGGCGTTCATTAGCGGAGAAGAACTGTGAAATGTTAGGCAGCAAGCAATGCTTAAGTCTAATTGTGACACAAATCAAGTCATCAAGCATCATGGTTGTGAGAAGATAGTTGCTCCCCCTATGCTCATCACTGATGGAGATGTGTGGAGGTTTTTGTAGCTTAAGTCGTTCACCTAGAGTAGCTTTCCATTCTCGCTTTGTTACTTATGTTTCTATGTGCTCATGTAAACTCTTATGATGATCCTTGAGAGATTTGTCTTGCAAGGATCATGTAGGTCACGCCTTTCGATCAATAGTGTTTGATATGATGGTTCCATGAACAAACATCATGGCACGCTACAAAACTAGAAGTTCAAGTGGTCAGGCATCATGGTGGACATAGCATGGATACAAAGGTTGACTTCATCAATGACCATACAATTTAAGCCTTCCATACGATCGATAGCAAAAACACCACGGTGTTCCCAATCAACATACAATGCCATGAGAACATGTCGCATAGTGTATGAAATCAACCTTGAGCATGATTCCACTAACACATGCCCCTAGAGCATCGCGTGATGCGTGCAAAAGAGAAACAAGTGTCCCAAGAGACAAGTGGTTGGATGATAGTGCACAATGCATCAATACTAATGCAACAATCATGGTGATGCTAGCAACCACACGCCTCGATGCCTTAGCACTACAAGATGGGCACAAAAAGGGGAAAAGGTGCTCAATGTCTCTATCATAGTTAAGGCAAAATAAAAAAAGTGCTCAGTGTCTCTATCATAATTAAGGCAAAACAGGACGTGGCTGCTGCCCAAACATTGTCGTCCTAGCTCCCAAAGGAATGGGTTCGAGTCTTGCCATAGTGAAGCACCCATAAAGATCTATAAGTTTGGTGGTTCCAAAACTAGACCCACATTGGTTAAAGGAACTGTAAGTAAAGTTGCATGAAGACAAAAGAGAACAAATCTACCATGATGTTCTTGTTGTGTTAGAAGGATGTCGCAGCACAATATGTCTCCAAGGTTGACCATCCTTACCTTGTAGCAGACAAGAAGTTTATTCATGGAACACTACTAGGAACAAGCCTACACAGTGACAAGGACCTAGAAAGAGCATATTCTTATGTTATGTTTGGTTTGGAGTCAAGATGGGATGGGACGGATCTATTCTAGTTTCTAGGATAGAATCATCCCATGTCTGTGTTTGGTGCTACATGTTGTGTTTGATTTAGGAAATAGGGATGTTCCTTTTAGCCATTTGGTATGAGAGACAAAGGATACAAAGTTCTTTGAGATCCATTTTAAAACCATTAAGTGGATCCCATGTGTTAGCCTCTTTCACATTCTTCTTCTCTCCTCCTCACAGCCTACTTTTCAACCACCAGAGACTCCTTCCGCTGCCTCCCTCGGCCTTGGCTGACCTGTCTGCCGCCGCCCAGAGCTCACAAACCAATCTCACGCCGCCCCTACCTAGAGCTTGCACTGGAACTATCTAGAGCCATTGTCGAACTTACTTGTCCGTAGCTGCTCGGAGCAGGCCCGCACCCTGCTGCATGTTGCTCACTAAGCTATGTACCCCCACTTCATGCTCGCTATAGCTATGCACTCAACACCTGCTGGCTCTAGCCCGGCAAGCTTGCCCTAGCACAGGGAAGCGAAAGACAATGCCATTAGTTCCTCCGATTTCTAGAGATTAGGTTGTCCCTAATCCTGAGAGATCTATATTCCCTTATGAGGATGACTACGTCCTCGTGTCCCCAAACCAAATACCAAAACAAAGTGGGATATCCCACTTTATTCCTATCCCAAACCAAACACTACCTTGTCTCATTTCTCATAACACCATTGGATTACCTTAACTAAGAGTACAAGTAGGCACTAATCTTGTTTTAGCTCACTACTTGGAATTAAACTCTATTTTCTAAAAAATATTCCCAACTGACTCACATATATTAATAAACATCTACAAGGTATCATGCAATTCGATTACTTTCTTCATTTTCCACATACCATCAAATTGACAAATGTGAAGTTTAGTGGTTATGGTTCCATTGTGGTTATGAAAGGCCATTGAGAAGGTTCAAGCTTAGTTGATGAAGAGCATCTCATGTTCTAACACAACAACAACAACAACAACAACAACAACAACATAGCCTTTTTATCCCAAGCAAGTTGGGGTAGGCTAGAGATGAAACCCAGAAGAGACACGTTATAGGGCAACCCAAAAGTCATGGTTCAGGCACGTTGATAGCTAGTCTCCAAGCGCTCCTATCCATAGCTAAATCCTTGGAGATATTCCACTCCTTAAGGTCTCTTTTAACCGACTCGCCCCAAGTCAGTTTAGGTCGACCTCTACCGCTCCTTACATTATCGACCCGTTTTAGAACCCCACTACGCACTGGCGCCTCCGGAGGTCTCCGTTGGACATGTCCAAACCATCTCAACCGATGTTGGATCAGTTTCTCCTCAATTGGTGCAACCCCAAACCTATCCCGAATATTGTCGTTTCGGACTCTATCCCTCCTAGTGTGCCCACAAACCCAACGCAACATACGCATTTCCGCTACACTCAGTTGCTGGACACATGTCGCCTTTTTGTGGGCCAACATTCCGCACCGTATAACATTGCCGGGCGAATCGCCGTCCTATAGAACTTACCTTTTAGATTCTGGGGCACCCTTTTGTCAAAGAGGATGCCAGAAGCTTGACGCCATTTCAACCAACCGGCTGAGATCCTATGTCGAACATCTTCATCGATGTCTCCATCCTTTTGAAGCATTGATCCTAGATACCGAAAACTATCCTTCTTGGCCACCACTTGCCCATCAAGGATAACGTCTCCCTCCTCGTGCCTAGTCGTGCTGAAATCGCACCTCAAGTACTCGGTCTTGGTCCTACTAAGTTTGAAACCCTTTGACTCTAACGTGTGCCTCCATAGTTCTAACTTCCTATTAACCCCTGCCCTACTCTCATCAGCTAGCACCACATCATCAGCAAAGAGCATACACCAAGGCACAAGCATCTCGCGTTCTAAATATTTACTTATTCTTGTCAAGTGACTAGCCTGTCCATTTTAGTCTATATACATGCTATGAAAAAAAAACTTGGTTACATGTAATATGATAGCATAATGATACTATTGCATCCTTTATATCTGCAAAGTCAATCACATCATTTTGCATCACATGAGACCATATTAGCTAGCTCAAATCCTATGAGAATGAACAAATTTTGGTGGGGGAGGGAACAAATTAACATAGAATGGATGGGTAAGAGTTCAACTTAAAAGCAGATTTTTTGTTTCTACCAACTCAAGTTATCTAGCAGTTTACACCTCGAAGTAAGCTAACTATAATTAACAAAAAAACTTCCTTAGAATTTATGTTGTTTAATTTACAAAAATAAATGAAGCCATCCAATCTTAAGGGCACATACACCTAGAAGTAAGCTAACTATAATTAATTACAAAACTTCCTTAGAATTTATGTTGTTTAATTTACAAAAATAAATGAAGAATTTACTTCCAATCTTAAGGGTACGTATAGAATCAGGTGGTGTGCATAAATTTTGAATAGATTTCACACATTTGAATTTGAGACTGATCACCAAACCAACATGAAGAATATTTTTTAAAACTGTGCAACTACTTATTGAGTACTAGATTTATATGACAAAGTGGGTTTGCTTTGGAAAGCAACACAAAGAAGTGGTAGATACTTAAGGTCTAAGCACCCAAAATACTTTTTACTGCTGATTTGAAATAAAGTATTTACTAACTGCAGTTTTGTATCAGTCAGTTCGAACATATGCTATAATCAAACCATATATGCAGCACAAGCATTATCAAGAAGCACAAGTATTTCAATATTTGTCTTGTTGCACATATGGTCATTTCAAAATAAACCAGTGCCATTATGCATATGAGATCGAGAGCAGGTCTCAACTTGGTACAGATGGCATGCTTTAATTATTCAGATTGAAAAGGAGCAGTAGAACCATGGACCACATAACAATAGTTAGCAGGATGATTAATAAAGCCATCTGGACAGCTATTCACTATAATCTTTGGGTATCATTCTCTGTGCCAGCACAATGTATCTATAACAGTGTAGCCTATAATAAATACTCCACATCAAGAGAATATACAAAACTAGGTTCACCAGCCAATAATGTCAAAAGAATGAAAGTGAGAACCAGAAAACAGGAGGAAATGATAAACCGGTCCTGATACCAATAATCAAATCAAATAAACAAAACAAAAGTAGTATAAAAGCAAACAAAAGGAAATGAATAAATAAACGAAAGGTAATTTCATGAACCGAAGTCAAAGACATGAAAGGTAGAGCAACCTGTCATAGAATAAGAGTTACAAACCTCACACCATATGAAGCAAATAGTTATTTTCTCGAACACAAAGGAGAGCTGCGTGTCATTTCATCCTATATTAATTATGAGCAAATAGTAATGGAAGAACAAAGCAAAATTAATTAAACATGAAAAGGTGCATGAAACTAATTAATATGAGAGTAACTCAAGAATTGGATATGGATGTGCCAAGATCACGAAACTTATAAGATCGTAAAAAGGAAAACTACAGTATAACGGCACTTATGCTTGACTGCAATAGCAGAATGCGCTCATCTGTTTTCCTACTGAAATTACCAAGTCCTTCCTAACGTACGCATATCGGGTTATACTTGTGTAAGACAAAAAAGGATCTTTCTTACATTGATGTGGTTTGACTCCAGCTCTTGCTGATCGCACTTATCGCCATCAGGCAAGCATTTTGGTTGATGTCCCTAGCCATCATCGATGATAAGCGCCTGATATGTGGTAAAGATCATAGCTAAGTTGTACTGTTTGCTTGCATGTTGCAATTTGGTACAGATGATAACTAAGTTTGTAATGTTTGCTTGCAAGTTGCAACTTGGGCCCCGAAAAGAGTGTGTGCGCGCCACTATAAATGCAAGACAAAGATATAGAATCATGTTGTAATAATATCCTTTTTTGGAGTGGGATTCAGATTCTAACCAGTGCAAGTGGGAGAAACAGTCTGATCTTGGCTCTCTCAGGAATCTCATGGCCTGACGATGATCAAAGCTATTGAAAATTCTGGTTCTTTTACACACCAGTATGATCTGATCGTGCATATTTGCGATTGCTAAAAGGGCCAGCTTGTGCCGGAGTGCGCCGCAGCATAGGCCAATTCTTCTATACTCTCTAGTGTCTAGTCTCCTTGGTTATACAGTTATACTCAGTAGTCAGTAGTGCGGATGATCCAGAGAAGCACAACTACTGCCAGCTAAAACCAGGCCAAAATAAACACACTATACAAGAGAAAGGGCGTCCTCTCAAGTCTCAAGTGTCAAGCCTCCCTTGCAATCCCCACCATAAAATCAGAGAACATTTTCAAAGCAAAGAAACCCAGAGGGGAAAAAAATGAGGAGAATCGCACTTGCCAGTCATCCAAGGTGATGACAGAACATATCACAATAGCTCGCAAGTTGCAACGCCCAAATTCAGCAAGAAAAAGCACAGATGGTATGGGACACAAGAAAAGAACACAAAAGCACAGCACAGATATATTACCACACAGTACCATACTATTGTCTCTCTTTTTTTAACTGTTTTTTTAAGTGTGCTCTCGTACGTTCTCTCTCTCTCCGGCATATGGTATGCAGATGCAGCAGATTATGGTTCCAGAAATTCGCGCTCATACGCGCGCGCGCACACACAAATTAGGCGCACACAGTACATACAATACAAAGTATGTTCATGTCATGCAGAAAGGGGGCACGCGTCAAGCTGAGCGGCGGCGATCGATGGGGTATCAGGTTCACAACGTCACATACCTTGCTGTGCGGGTGGTGATCGTAGAGGAGCGTCGGCGGCGAGAAGACCGTGTAGTTGTTCTCCAGCAGCTGCGACCCGAAGCCATCCTCATCGTCCTCCTCGTAGTAGCAGTCCGCGCCGTACGGCGCAGCCGCGGCGGCGGCGGCGGGCAGGTGGTCCGCCGCGGGAGGGCTGGCGAGGGCGACGATGGTTTCGGACGACGTGGCCACGTCCCCGGGGCTGAGCCCCTGGGCGGCGGCGCAGTCAAGATCGGCCGCCGCCACGGCGGCGGCGGCGGCGCCGGCGAGGTCCTCGGGGCTGTACTTGGAGGGGTCGGCGTCGCGGCCGGTGAGCTCCTGGACGAGGGCGCGGAAACCAGCGGCGCTGGTCTTGACGCGCATGGGGTTGGAGATGTACACCACCTTGATGGGCTTAGGCTTCTTGCCCCCGCCCTTGCCGCCGCCGCCGCCCTTGTGCTTCCCCGACGAGGCGCCGCACCTCCCGCTCCCAGGAGCATTGCCTCCGGGACTGTGCTGCTGCCGCTGGCGCCGCTGCTCGTGGTCCATCGATCGGCTCGGCGCGTTCTAGTGGAGAAGCAGAAGCAGCGATCCGGGGAGGAGTTGGAAGCGGGTGTTGGGAATGCGAGGGAGGAGGTGGAGGCGACGTCTGGCTCCGGCCATGTAAGGACAAATAGGCGTTGAGGAACGGGGGAATTTTAGGGAGGTGGAGGTGGGCGCTGGCGCCGTGGAGTGATGGATCCGACTCGGGGCGTCGGGGCCTGAGCTTCGCTTGGAGGGGCCGACGGGGAGCCTCCCCCGTTTTGGGGAGAGAGATGGGGCGGGCATGTGATCTCTGGTCGCCTGGAGGAGAGCTATTGGCTATGTCCACCAACACGATTACTATAACCTTCTAAGAAAACAATATATAAGTCCAGAGGCTTTTGTTGGATCAGTCATTTTCATTGATATCTACCTTGTGAGTTTACACTTTTTATAAAGACGAAGTCAGAGTCTTGTTTGTCTAGACTCCCTGCAGTGCCAGATGAGCCGGAGAAATAACAAAACATGGCCTTTTTTGACTCCTAGTTTATATCATTGATTAGGAGAGAGAAAAATTGCTTATGTGAATAGTGTTGCTAAAGTTTCTAATGCAAGACCGAAGATACATGGTGTCATTGAAGTTGTGCCAAACAAGCCCTAAATGTTCAGCATGGTTCACTCTGCAAAGAAGAATATAAGCTACTACCTCCGTCCCACAATTAAAGTCGTTCTGGACTTCAATGCCATGCATTCAGAATTGTGTGAACGTGGACGCAGTCTTGTCTGGATCCAAGTGCTGCCACTGAACCTGGACGTTCCGTACAAAGGCTAAAACATCATTAATTCTGGTACAGAGGGAGTAGCTACCAATATGTTTGATTGAATGGGTAACTCAATATTATAAGAAACAAGCTTTGGTGATAAATACATATTAACTTTGGCCATAATTTTTTAGCTCTGAGTTTTTTTTGTGGTTGTTGCGCTTGATGAGATTAGAATATCTCCAACAAAGATAGATCCAAATAACTAGCAACTATATTTAGGTCAGAACAAATGAGAGCGAAGGCTAAAAACATTACAGCTAGTGAGGTCTCAAGCAGCAAGCTTCCTCGGTGTTTGAGAAATTACTCACTCTGTTCGCTTGAACATATCAGTCCTGCATATTAGCTAATAGCCATGATACAATGTTTTTTTCTCACACCAAAACATCTTCGCCCAACTAGCTTATCGGCCGCAAAAACCAACGGCAGAATAGGGCTGCTTTTAACACCCTGGTTCCCTTTCTTGGTCGTCATGTAGCTAGGGTTTTTCTTGTATTTTTTTTATTCTCTCTGTTGTACACCAGATTATACCAAGCTATTAGGGACGACCTTAGAGGAACATGAGGGAAAGCAATATCTGTATTTCAAATAAGGGTACACCTCAAAATCAATAGTGAATGTGGTGGTTGTAAGTTTAGAGAAAATCAAGAATAATGGTCACGTGCATAAATTTAAAAAGACCGATAAGAATTAAGTGATGGTCCTTGGACTTTTCTCATTTAATCTAGGAATATAAACTAGCTCCCAAAGTGAGGATTTGGGTTCTTACATTTTCCAATTGGTTAAGCATAAGTTTTACTTTAGGTATAGTTATAAACTAGCCATATGCTTGTTCGTACTTTTGAAGCAGCTGCAAGCACAAGCTTATTGCAGCAGCAAGCAGTTTTGACAGTAAACCAATTGAAAAATAAAATAAGGCCAGATTTGAAGATCTAGATGAGAACATGAGAAAGTCTTGAGGACCTTCTGTGTATTTTATTGCATTAAAAAAATATGGTTGCGATTTTATGGAGACACCACATAATATAATACATTTTATTCCCATATATCTAGCCATGTGGGGTCTGGTTTGAACATGACTTACACGGATATACTCTACATAGATAGAGAAACATTTAAAAACAAAGTACAACAACTAGAAAACACTATGTCTACATTTTTATGCCATATCGTTTTAAAATATAATGAGGAATAGCTTATTGTTGATATAATATCGTTTGTTTTCTAAAATATTTTAATGTTTAATATCCATCTGTATTATATGATTGGTAACCATGCAAGTTTTAAAAAGTGGGTATGCCCAAGAAATGAAGAGTTGGAATAAAACGATCAAACTAAACCAGCGGTACATGAGAACCCTTGACCGGCTGCCTGAATACTTGCCGGTTTTAGATATGTTTCGTATTCATTTTATTTATCATTATTTTCCTCCGGTACGTTGCTTCATTCAAATTCAAATTTGTAAAGGCTAAACATTAGCAACAATCCCTCCAATTGTATTAGTGCTGTCACTTGCGAAGTGAGTCCTGATTAGCTTTTTGAGAAAAGAAAAGCTCGAAGCTTTCAATAGTGAAAACTGCCAAGATTGCGCTTGAAAGAATATAAGATCGGGTGGAGCTAGCATTTAACAGGTGGTAGCGCCGTAGCGGGAAAGCAGGTGCTGCTGCTGGTGCGGTCTACGAGGAGGTTAATGCAAAAGAGAAGGCGGCAACAGAGACAAGCATACGGTGCCCGGGACCCACACCGACGTGGCGAGCCTGCAGAGGGTGGGCCTGCGTCAGCCGTGGCCTCCACCGTGACGTAGCATAAACCCCCATAATCCTTCCTCACCGCCTGCCTTAGCTTACTCGCCAATCGATACCTCCGTGCAACGCAGCTGACGCGCGTGGCCCACGTCCGGGGAACCAGCCAACCAGGCTTCGGGGTAGCGTTCGTTTCACGTGCCAGTTTGATTGAAACCAGCCATTGGCCATGAGATGGGCAAAGGAAAATCTTTGGAAAATAGTGTGCGCGGGTCCTACACCCTCGTGGCCCATTCCTTGGAAAGTGGTGTCCTGTGAAGTGTGAGCCATTTCTGCGCCGCTCTTTTATGGAGGGTGGACCACATATCCAGCTCAAGAAAGGATGGCATATGCTAAATATGTGAACATTATTGAGGCCACGACAACTATGTCACCATTTCACTTGTCATCCACTTGCGTTTTTATTGATGAAGCGGTACAGTCTATTATTGTAGTAGTTGAGACTTGGTTATTGTTTCAGCCCAAATTATATGAGCTGTCTGTTTTCAAAATACTCGATGATAATTTAAATATTTTAAATATGATAATATTATTAAAGATATAGCATATATGAGCGTGGAAGCCTTAGAACCACGAGACTAACGAGTTCGTCAGGTGTTCTAAGGCATGGCTTTTAGGTTATTGGCTACACCATTACGTATTGGTTTTGGGAGTCTCTCTAAGATAACTATTAAGTTCATCGTGCATTTTAGGGAATCATTTTTTAGAAATGTGCCTTCATTAGTTTGACATTATACTTTCCAGTAGTTACAATATGTACTTGAGCAGGTACATATCCATACACGCAACATCTAAGGTATATACCCTTTCATGTTTCCAATATTGATCCATGCAAAGTTTTTGGTAGGAATATGATTAGAAACATCTATAAATCGTGTGGGTTTAAGTCACGACATTAACAGGTTGTTCATTTGAGATGGCTGCACAGCCGCAACGGCCATTTCATCTCGCAGTTTGAGAAGCTAGCCAGGCTTAACATTTCCTTATGACGCAAGGGACCAATGGAATGAATCCCTTTAACCCTCAATGTTAGTTCCATAATGTTTTAGTCTTTGGAGTCAAACGGTTTTATTTGTTACTATGTCACCGTTTTTTTGCCAATGTGAGATACTATTCGATGAGATTGAAACCTCTATATAAAACCTCCATCTGAACAACCAAAGAAAGCATTGCGTTTGCTCGAAAGTCAGCCCATCATCCGGTAACTAGCGCTCTTTCCTGATAGGTGTCGAAGGTCTGATGCTAAAGCGTGTAAACTTCAGTTTATTAGGACTTCAGTTTATTAGGACCACACCACTGATGATGGAAACGTCGGGTACACGGCCGCGATGCCACCATAGAGTATAATCTTGGTTTCTATCGATAGATTGGACAGCGATGCCCACGGATCTACTGTATATCGCAGATTTTCCGCATGTCCTCCGATCCACTTTTTGGCCCAATTTTGATGCGATTGTGTCGACCCTACCCAGATCTCTCCAATTATTTGTCCTCATTCTATGAGTGTATGCCTGATTAGGGATATCAAACAAATGGCCGTTGCACGGGTTGCGCCGTAGCAGTACTAGTGCTGACTGCACAGTACTAAACGCAATTAGCTCGTCTTGTAATTCCAGGAGAGAGAGAGAGAGAGAGAGCAACCAGTACTCCAACGACAGCACATGATAGTGCTTCTGTGAGGCTGTGACAGTTTGTGTCAATTCGTGCGTGCAGGAATTGTTTTGGGGACGGAAGTCAACGGGGAGAAATAGATATTTCTTAACCCGCTAGAGTTTGTTAATGCCCTTTCTATCGTATAGATAGCTTTCATTGTTTGGATTGGACTGTAGCATTTTGAGACCTTCCTTTATCGAACTTTTGTAATCTCTCGAATTCTGCAGGGATCCAAACGGTACGCGCGTCGGCTGTCGGCACCAGCAGCTGCCTGCGGTGGAGGATTCCCACAGGCCACAAAAGCCGTGGATCCAGCCGGCCGGCTTGTCACGGTATAGTAACGGTGGCCGCTCGGTCGCCTTTACTGTTGGAAGTTTTTTTTTTTTTACAACATTACTGTTGGAAGTTGACCTGACGAAAAACCTGAGGACGCGCGCGCGGCGCGAATACTACCGCAGGGCCGCAGGCCAGCAAGTGGTAGCAATACGCCAATACTACGAGGCTGGAGTTACCAGGAGCTTGTGTCCGTTTCCAAGGAGATTGACGTGTCTACTCTTTGATCTCTCGCGTAGTTTGAAGTGTGCTCATGGGCGTGACGACTAACGGCACCGCACACAACTCAAATGCGTCCCTTGTAAGTTTTTGTTTCTAAAATGGGTAGTTTATGCGCTCAGGCGTCCAGTGGTTCGGACGGCCGCTGCATGAACTGCCCATCTTCATCTCCGACTTCCTCGTTGCCGCCACCATCCACGGACACCGGCAGCGACCCCCCCTCCCCCTCTCCCGCTCCTCCAGCCATGGTGCCCCCATCGCCTACCCATACCCACCAGTTGTCCTACCCTGCTCGCTCGGCGGCACCCCAGCTGTCGAGCTCACCGTCGTGTCGACGGCCGCCACCAGGCCGGTCAGGCTCATTTTATAGCCGGGGAGGAGAAAGAGGAGAAAGGGGAGGAGGGGGCCTACTTGTGGGCCGGATCTGCGGCCATGGTTGCATGCTTGCGAGCTCAGGGCAGGAGTAGGAGCTGGGGCGTGGGGCAGGGAGAGGAGGCACCGCCATCGCCAGGAGGAGGGAGGAGGAGGCGCCGCTGTCGCCGGGAGTCGGGGGAGAGGGGTGGGGGGTGGGGAGTTAGGGCGAGAGAGTGGGGAGTGGGAGTCAGGGGGCAGGCTGCCCGACACGCGCGACACGCGTCGGACGGCCGACAGAGAGCATTACCGTTCTAAAATTCCTTGCGTAGTATGCAGCTTCTCTCCGTACTCCCTCCATCCAGGAAAGTATGTCTACTACTCTCTCTCTCTCTCTCCATCTAGAAAATAATGCAATGGTAAATACTATTATTTTTCACCTTAATGTTTCCAAATTGGTTTATACAAAAGTGTAATTAGAAATAGATTTAATGGTATATATTTTGTACCATAAATATGTTTTTATAGATGTAGTCAAACTTGAAAGCATTTGGTCTCTAGAAATGTGAAAATTGTATTATTTATGAACGAAGTGAGTACAGCTAACTATGAAGACGTCTCCTTGTTCTAGTATGTCGCCGTCGTCCTTCACCTTTTCGATCTGGATCGTGGGAAGCTGCACATTTTCCATGTGAATTAGTTGTCATTTTGTTTGTCCTGCAAGATGCGCTGCGAGTAGTTGTTATCGAAAGTGATGGTCAGAGTCATATGTGCACACATCATGGTCCTGTTCAGTGCTGCCCTTGGTGGAACATCCTTTTCCAAACAAATCGAAAAGCAATGATTTCGAGCGGCTTCGTGACCGCACGCCCAGCCGATTCTCAGCTGCAAGGATCCTCTAATTAGTCAAGCCAAATCTAGTTGTCATCCACTAGAGCAATTCTCAATTAACTATTCAATTACATGGATCACCTTACCATTTTTTTTCATCTAATATTACTTTGAGCCATCGTGTTTACCGAGAAGGCCTATAAATTACAAGATTGATTAAAAAAGACATAAAAAACTTACACTATTAGATTTTATGATGATCTAATAGTTCAAAGTTGAACCAAAAGGAGTCAATCCCAATAGGATTATAAGATTAATTGAAAAAAGAGTATACACCATGGGATTTTATCCAATAGCTAAGATTAAATTGAAAGGTCCACGCCTAATAAATTTATGAAATTAATGGTAAATAGCAAAAACAATAAATAATCGATTTTATGACGAACTAGTGGTTGAGATTAAAACAAAGAGCCCATATCTAATACAAATATAAGATTAACTGGTGGATTTTGATGATCTAACGACTTAATTGAAACTTGCCTCATACAATTATGAGATTAATTAGGAGAAAAAGGAACTTACAATGGATTTTTTAATGATTTATCTGTTTTGATTAACCAAAGAGTCTATGTTCTTCCTTTCAAAAAATGTTCAAAATAATTAATATATAATAAATTAGAATAGTAAATCAATTAAGAAAATTAACAATTTGATTTCCACATGAGTAAGGAAGAAAAGTATCTAAATGCAGTTTTCATGCCATAAAAAAACATAGTTCCGTAAAATTCATGTGACTTGTGCCGAAGGTTTCATATTACTTTCATCATTTGATTTGAGGGTTCCCATCAGTGCAACTTAGCTTGATTAGTACCTCGACTATGCTAGTAGATTTCTTCTTCACCTTAGCTAGGTTCCTCGGTAACCAAGCCATCGCTTGCGCTTCACCCTTTCTTAGTACCTTGCCATTTCCTTGATATGTTTTTCTTGTGAGGACCAGTGGAGAAGCTACTTGGGAATCAACCCTGGTGCACTGCCTCGGTAATTTGGTGTCGCCACTGGTGAGGACATTTCATTGCTATCTTCGTCATCTGAAGCTATCACGTCATATCAATGCTTCAAACCATAATTTGAGCATACAATGAATATCATTTTATTTGCATTGTTGTCTTGTCTTTAAACTAGATTGTTTCAAATAACAACCCACACAAGTTTTGACAACTATCTTCGGTCATGAATAATATGTTTTTTGAAGAAATGAATAATATATCTGTACATGCAAGCTTTGTAGTTTTTTAGATAATGGATAATTGCATATCCGGCCTCTACATCCGAGGATGTACACAGCCAATTATTACAAGGTTTTCAAAGTAAACAAAGTGAGAAAGCCGAGGTCTTATAGAACGACCCGGACACTAATTCAAACAATAAAAATATTTTCATCCTTTATTGGATATCTCTAGAGCAATAACTTCTAACTTCTTGCTCATCGTGGAGAGTGCGTCCTTGGCTGTCCCATCACGCTGCAGCTGTGCCCACGAGCGCAACTAGTAAGCTCCTCTGAAAATGACCTGCATAATAGAGTTATATTCATTTGATTAAAAATAACATCATTACGGCATCTCCAGATTGCCCAACACATTGCAGCCACCCCCACCCAAATCAATTTTCTAATCTTTTTATGTTGATTAGTAAGCCAACTTCCAAACATGTGGTTGATTGACCTAGATGGGGTTAGCTTAGTAGCAAAGAAGATAATCCTCCAAATCATTTTGGCAAGGGGGCAATCTAGGAATAAATGTTGAATATTTTCATTCTCATTGCAGCAGATACAATTCTGACTCCCTTTCCAATTTTTCTTAGCAAGGTTGTCTTTAGTTAAAACGACACCCTTTTGTAAGAACCAGAGAAAGATTTTGATTTTTAGAGGTATTTTTAACTTCTAAATCATCCTATGACGAAATAGTGGGCGTGTATTTATCAGATAATGATACATGGAACGGACTGAAAATAACTCGGATTTGGTTAAAGTCCAACGAAAATAATCAGTTCCTGCCACCAATTCAACATTGGAATTAGTGCTACTAAGCTCTGCCATTCAGAAAGTTTATTATCCACTAGAGCCCTTCTAAAAGAAATGTTTATGGGTCTGGTATTCATCACTTTTGAGACCGTTGCATGTGGGTCTCGCACTATATTAAATAAGGATGGATATTTAACTTTCAATGATGTATTGCCTACCCATATATCATCCCAAAACCTAGTATTAGTTCCAAAAGCTTTGTAGTTGAGATCAATCCATATGCAAACTCCCATGTCTCATTCTTTTGATAACACACTTGCTTGCAAATTTATGCTTCGCAATAATCAACCTTGCTGGACTCAATTCACAATTCCTGTTGCTGCTGCAAATCATTGTAGAACAAACTAGCCTAGGGTGATGGGAACACAGCTGTGCAAGCACCGCCATGGGAAAAAGCACAGCCACGAGCAGGATGATAGAAATCATAGGATCGAATGTTTTCGAATGTTTAAGGGAGAGACCCCACGCATACATGACAGCTATCCATCCTAGCTAGTTCCTACTTCCTAGATAATTGGGATGCCCGTTAAAAATCATAAGAAGTACTTTGGATCCATACCCCCCACTTTGCATGGAGTATTAGCTATATATTGGCTCCAACTGACATTAGCAACACTATGATGAAACTAAAAATATTTTACGGTAAAAAAGATATGTGTGCAAGTTCGCAGTACACTAGAACACAAGATGGCTTTTGATCCCGGTTGGGAAGGGACTTTAGTTGTCCCAGTTTTATCAACCAGGATTGCACATTCGAGACTAAAGGTCTTAGCCTTTATTCTCAGGTCAGACAACCGGGACTAAAAACCATAGATGAGACAAAGAAATTATTTAAACCTTTGAGATATCTTTTGTGGTGTCTGAGATTCAAAACTAGGGCCTCTCACTTTACACATAGCTTGCTTACCAACTCAACTACAGAACGCATGTGACATAGTTATGGGTGTTCTCCTTTTAATTCACTCATGAGGGACTTTTAATCTCGGATGAGAGACCTTTAATCCAGGTTGATGTTGTCAACCGAGACTAATATAGAACCTTCAGTCCGGGTTGGTAACAAGTAACATTAATCGGGACTAAAGGTCCTCTAACGTATAAGAAACTTAGACCTGATTTGGTGAGCCGAAAGTCCTTTTTCTACTAGTGATAGAATGTATAAGGTGATAAAAATAAATATTTTAGAAGATGACCAAGGAATTGATTTGGATCAATCTATGAGTGATTTCAACCAGGATCGACCAAAGACTAAGGCCATTACATTGGACATTAGTGCTAATTGTGCTTGGTTATAGAAAAATAATAATTTGTCCATTGTAATTAAAGGCGAAGACTAGGATCATAGCCCTAGCGTCCGTAGTGAATCCTTCGACAATAGTTATGAGCTATATACTAAAAGTTCGTACTATTAAATAACTTGGCTTATAGCTAGCAACTAGCTCGTACCAGTGCGGATTCTCTAAGGAATGAAGAAGGTACTTTGATTTGCATGGGCAGAAATAGAACAGTTATGAGGTGGTAGAAAAGGAGGAGGAGAGAACGCGCACGCAATAGCTTTTAAGCAAAAAAAAAAAGATAAACTATAGCGATATGAAGTTTGTTCCTATATATGGAGGCAATGGGGGTTCATGGAGAAAGGATCAATTCAATCAAGCAAAGAAACGAAATTGTTTGAAAAAAATACCTTCAAGTGAGAAAAATATAGTAAAACTATAATGAGAAAATAAATTGACAGCGGTACTATTTTTTTAATTGATATACGGTGCGGAATGTTGGCCCACAAAAAGGCGACATGTCCAGCAACTGAGTGTAGCGGATATGCGTATGTTGCGTTGGGTTTGTGGGCAAACTAGGAGGGATAGAGTCCGAAACGACGATATTCGGGATAGGGTTGGGGTTGCACCAATTGAGGAGAAACTGATCCAATATCGGTTGAGATGGTTTGGACATGTCCAACGGAGACCTCCTGAGGCGCCAGTGCGTAGTGAGGTTCTAAAACGGGTCGATAATGTAAAGAGCGGTAGAGGTCGACCTAAACTGACTTGAGGCAAGTCGGTTAAGAGAGACCTTAAGGAGTGGAATATCTCTAAGGATTTAGCTATGGATAGGAGCGCTTGGAGACTAGCTATCAACGTGTCTGAACCATGACTTTTGTGTTGCTCTGTAATGTGTCTTTTCTGGGTTTCATCTCTAGCCTACCCCAACTTGCTTAGGATAAAAAGGCTATGTTGTTGTTATTGTTGATAGCGGTACTATTTAGACGGATCAAATTTCTAGTTTGTGTTGAAACCACACGTTAATAGAAATGTTCTTTCACACTGACACGATTTCTCTCGATTTACACAGAGAAGCTACAGGTTTGTGTAGTCCTGCATTGAATAGCTTGCCTTGGCTGAATGCCTGAATGTAATCTCTTTTCCATCATGTATGCATATATATACAAGTATGTGCTAATGTGCAGATGTCTAATGTATTACTTCTCTCTGTGGTCACCGCGAACCAATGATACAAAGGGAAGGAAAACTAGTGAGATGTGCAGCCTCTACGTGTTGGGTAAAGCGAACCAATGATACAGGTGTGCTGGTAATTTCTACTGGCGCCACCTATTTTTTCTACAGGCGGTTAGAGATGGGCAGGCGCCAGTAGAAAGTTCACGAGGGCTGCCAGCGTTTTGTACTAGCTGTTTTCTTTACGGACCGCCTGTTTAAACCATTTTTACACTAGCGGTTTCGGTTGGCGTCCGATAGAATACCCGGGATAATTATACCAGCGGGCAATGTTAACCGCCTGTAAAAATTCCATTTATAGCAGCTGTTCATTAAATAAGCCGACTAAATAATTGCAAATATTTTTGCCTTCGGCTCGCGATGTGAGCCGCTGGTACAAACCATATTTACAGCAACTGTTGTTCATGTCAGCCGCCTCTATCTTCATCGACCGACACTTTATTTCCAGCTCGCGCTAGCTACCACACCACCTACCAAAGTTATTGCATGCAGCACGTACAGTGTTTTCTTCTTCAGGGATATTTTTCCCCTACCAAAGTTATTGCATGCAGCACGTACAGTGTTTTCTTCTTCAGGGATATTTTTCCACCGGCGGCCGCGCGCGCGCGCGCCATTTCTGGCGACTCTCGAGCTAGCGCGCGCTAGTAGTACGTACGTGTGCTCGATATATATTCTCCAGAGAACTCAAGCCTGCGCGCGCGGATCTACGACGTCGGTGTGGCGCGCGCGCGCGGCGCGGTCGACCGCGCAGAGACGACGTCGACGTACGGCGCGCTAAGCTAGATCAGAGCTATATATATAGCTAGCAGCTGGTAAGTGAAACATATATATATTTTTATTAGTTTGCATATTATATAAGTTCTTGCTAGATGATATATATATATACACGTTTGAGGGAGATCGATTTTTAATTTGTCTTGGCTATATGTGTGAGCAAAAGGTGAAAAATTACTTTTTTTAGCTTAATTTAGCGCTATATGCATTGTGATATATTTAATTTGGACCTGTCTAAAATTAATGGGGTATTGTAAGTTTAATTAATGATTCAAATACTTTTATCGTTTTATGGAGAACTTAATGAAAAAAAAAAACTTGTAATCGTGACTTGATTGGTTGCGTGTCAAGGCAGATTCAACTTAATTTGGGTTTTTTTGTCTGCGCAGAACTAGAGCTCTGGTTGAAGGACCAGATATCTAGTAGCGACACTCAACTGTAAAAATTATATTATAGCTATATATATACACTAAACTGTGACCTGCTATAAAATTTCGATCGCCACGCACTAACACTTAAATTAGTAAACATCCTTGGTAGAGCTACAACTAGTTTTTGATTTAAAATTTCCAATATAGGGTGAAGAGAAGATACAAAATGCATATGGTCGTTGAATTAACAGTGACCTACAACTACAATATTTGAATTACATGTATTGCAATTGCATGTTTGCCTTGTTGAGAAATACCTCACTCGAGAGAGAGAGAGATTCACCAATGCCGTGCAGATCTTTTATCATATCTAATAAGTTCTGATTTTAATTCTTGGTGTCTATATTATAGTGAGTGTGCATGTGTGCCCTTTTTAATTTTGTTCATTTTACTAAGGTGAGCACCATCAACTGCAGACAAAGAGTGGACCCATTTTGAGTATATGCATTAAGAGTTTGAATTTTAAATTTAACAATTTTGAATGTATATACCCGTTTACAATTACCATTTTTGTTTATATGTACAGCTGAAGATGGAACGGTCGTTATGGATGTACAACTTGTCAAGATTAGATCAATCATACCAGTTGGAGGTTCGTAGGTTCATTGATGCAGCAAAGAGGCATGCTTGTAGAGTGAGGACAAAGTACATACATTGTCCGTGCATCGACTGCAGAAATTTTGTTGTATTTGAGGACACAGACCAAATCAATTCTCATTTGATTTGTCGAGGTTTTATGAAGGATTACTTGATTTGGGAAAAACATGGAGAGGGTTCCACGCCTCGTGCAGTAGGAAACACAGTGCAGGAAACACAGTGCATGATACAAGAAAACAACACGCCGGCCCCTCAGACTGATCCAACAACATGGGATGATAGTGATGATGATTTAGTTGGCGGCCAAGATGTGGGTGAAGACGTTGGAGTTCAGATCGATGAAAGTGAACAAGCGAGTTCTTCAAGCATTGTTGCATCGTCATTCGGATCCGTCATTGTTCTTTCAAAAGGGTATGGAGGCACTAAATAAGGCTGCAAAAGAGCATTTGTACGATGAGTCCAATGGTTGCACCGAAGAATTCACTACACTGAGAGTTGTCCTTCAGTTTTTGGTGATAAAAGCTCGGTATGGCTGGTCTGATGCTGGCTTCAATGAGTTCTTGCGTGTTCTTGGAAGGCTGCTTCCAAAGGGGAACAATGTGCCTGCTAGCACATACTATGCAAAGAAGCTAATCAGTCCGCTGACTATGAGTGTCGAAAAGATCCATGCGTGTAGGAATCATTGTATCCTATACCGAGGGGATCATAAAGACAAGGAGATATGTCCAAATTGTGGTGCTAGCAGGTACAAGACAAAGAAAGACTACCTGGAGGAAGAGAATGGAGTCCCTGTGAAGGTAGGGAAGAAGCGAAAGATCCCCCAAAAGAAGACCCAGCAGAGTTCAAAAAAAAGTAGTTCTAAAGAAGAGGTAGACTACTACGCAAAGAAAAAGATTCCTGCTTTGGTGATGTGGTACCTCCCTGTGGTTGATCGGTTGAGGTGTTTGTTCGCAAACCCTGATGATTCCAAACTTATGTGTTGGCATGCTTCGCGCACAGACGATGGAAAACTTCAACATCCATGTGATGCCCAGCAATGGAAAGATTTTAACAACAACAACCCTGATTTTGCTGAGGATGCAAGAAATATAAGGTTTGCACTAAGTACTGACGGAATGAATCCATTTGCCATGAGGAGCAGCAAGCATAGCACATGGCCAGTGATCCTAACCATCTACAACCTTCCTCCTTGGTTATGCCAGAAGCGGAAATACCTCTTGCTAACCATTCTTATTTCTGGACCAAGACAACTGGTGTTGATATGGATGTGTTTTTAGAGCCCTTAATGAAGGAGATGCAAGATCTATGGGTAAAGGGTGTGGCCATGTGGGATGAGTTTCGCAAGGAGACGTTCACGCTAAGAGCAATGATTTTTGTTACCATCAATGATTACCCAGCTCTCTTTTCATTATCTGGCCAGTTTAAAGGAAAAGTGGGTTGTGTAATTTGTCTAGATGAAACCTCACACTTGTACCTTGATGCGTCTAACAAGCTAGTGTACATGAGGCACAGACGCTTCTTACCAAGAAGACACAAGTACCGATTGACAATATATGATCACGTCTTTGACAAATCGGATGAAAGAATATCTACTGCCCCATCAGGTACAAGTGCAGGTAAAAGAGTGTTCTCAATAGTAAAAAATATCGAATTTGTTTTTGGCAAGAAGACCAAAGATGGATTGAGAAAGGCTGTGAAGCCAGGAGAAGGGGATACATTCAAGAAGAAGTCCATTTTTTTCAAGTATTTGCCATACTGGCAAGAACTAGACATACGACATGCAATTGATGGTATGCACATCCAGAAGAATGTCTTTGATAGCATAATTGGGACCTTGCTCGACATACCAGGCAAGACAAAGGAGGGGCACAATTCACATTTGGACTTGGTCAATTTAGGCATCGACCAGAACTTCACCCAAAACAAGAAAATGGAAAGCGGCGAGGCCAAGGCAGCAATCTACAACCTCAACCCGATGAGAAACGTGCAATTTGTTTGTGGCTGAAAACTTTGAAATTTCCAATAGGATTCTGCTCAAACATAAGGAGTCTTGTGTCAATGAAAGACCTTACATTAAGCAACTACAACTCCCATGATTGCCATGTCATGTTAACTACTTTCCTCCCTATTGCAATCAGGGCTATAAAGCCGGTGTTTCTAAAGATGGTAATCACACGACTGTGCTACTTCTTCAACAAGATCACACAGAAGGTAATTGACCGTGCAGAATTGGGGTCCCTACGAGATTTCGCGGCGGTGACAATGTCACAGTTGGAGATGTGTTTCCCTCCATCATTCTTTGATATCATGGTACACCTCATTATTCACTTGGTTGATCAAATAGAGGCACTAGGTCCCATTTATCTGCATGAAATGTGGACTTATGAGCGTTTCATGTCGATTCTGAATGGCTACATGTCAAATCGTGCTCACCTGAGGGGTCCATGATAGAGGCCTACACCACCGAAGAGGCAGTTGAGTCCGGAGGTCCATTCTGCAATAATGTCCTAGAAGATCGGATTGCAATTGGTTTGCCTCCAAACAGGCATGAGGGTAGGCTGTATGGACAAGGGTGCATGGGTAAAAGATCATTCATTCCGGATTACAACAAAGTCCTAGAAGCACATCATAGTGTCCTACATGGTCTCTCGATAATGGGGCCATTGATCCAGCAACACAAGAATGAGCTTCGTGAACAAAACAATGGAGCCACAGAAGATTGGGTCAACAAGGAGCACAAGCTTAAGTTCAGCAGATGGCTAATGGATCAGGACATTCCATATGGGGAATCTATGAATGAGAAAACCATCAAGATGCTGGCATCTGGACCCTCACGCCAGATCACTTCATGGAAAGTCTATGACATTAATGGCTTCACGTTTCATGTCAAATCCAAGGACCAAAAGATTATGGGACAAAATAGTGGAGTTCGTTGTGATGCCTATGATGAAAAAGGAAAATATAATACATATTTTGGGGTTGTTCATGAAATATGGGAGCTACACTACGGTGTCAATTTTAACATTTCCGTCTTTCGATGCGAGTGGATTGACCATAAACAAGGTTTCAATGTGGACAACTATGGCCTGAGAATTGTTGACTTGAATAAAGTGGGTCATGACGATGACCCATGGGTCATTGGTTACCGTGTTGCACAAGTGTTCTATGCAGAGGACATGAGCCCTGAGAGCAAAAAGGAAAGGAAGAAGAAACATGTAGCTGTCCCTGGGAAACAACAAATTATAGGAGTTGATGGTGCTAATGACTTTATTAACGGGTTTAGTGAAATGCCTCTTTTTGTAGACCTGCCAAAGAAGATAAGAAAAGTAGAATTAAGTATTCCAGAGGATGCATTGCCCTATCTCCGCACCGATGGACAAGATAGAACAATGTAGATGGTGGCTTAACTCAAAGTCAATAATGCTTGACCTTATATATCATGCAATTCATGTATCCTATATGGTTCGTCATGATTATCCTGTGGAAAAATCAGAATGATCCTAGTCACCATTACCAACCATCCAAGAATCTCAGGGCGAGAAGAATGAGGGCGAGAAGGCAGCTAGCTTCTGAGCTATATATATGCAGTTGTGATATTTAATTTGGATCTTGTAAAATTAATGGTATTGACAGTTTAATTAATGAACAACCTGTTATCATTTTAATATATGGTGGACTTAAGAAACTTGTAATAGTGACTCTTTGCGTGTCAAGGCGATGTCTCAATGTGTTTGGGTTCTTGATCAGTCTGTCTGCGCCGAACCAGAGCTCTGGTTGAAGGACCAGACCTCCTGTAGGGACTTGCACGGTAGTGAAATGTTTCAATGTGTTTATGTCTGCGCAGAACCGGAGCTCTGGTTGAAGGACCAGACCTCCTGTAGGGACTTGCACGTTAAATTTGTAAATCATGTTTGGTAAAACCTTGAATGACACTTCCAAATGCACTTTCAATCTCCCCCTAAAAAGACAACCAAATTAAAGCTATATATATTACATCACATTTCAATCATAAGCGAATCTCAGCTGGCCACAAAGGTGTGAAGAAGCAATGTAGTTGTCATAAGATGGCCAAATCAAAAACCAATATATATGTTTTTTGTAAAACAGAGGTGACAAATCCTCCCATAAATTGACAGCCAGATCAAAGCTTACAAAACATATTATAATTATTTCACATTTCACTTCATAAGCATAGTGCATATATATAGAAATGAATTCATTCAAGGCCATGAAATGACATGCGCAAAATAAAAGATGCAACATGGTACATATAGAAATGAATTCATTCAAGGAAAAAAAGAAGCATATACCATCACATAGAAATAGGCAGCACGATATGCTTACATAAATCAAATTCCACAAGCTAACACATGTCCAACACACATAAATGTCTTACAATGCCGATATACATAAATGTCTTGACACAAGATATATTTATGGTCCAAATAGATAACAACAAGATACTAAGAGAAAGATAACCGCCCGACATGGAAACACACCAATGTTCTCCCCATTTGTCGTCAAGCGCCAAAAAGGGAAGAAACGCAAAGAAACTCAAAGCATGTCAAATTCGGGGATATCACCGTGCATCTTGTTGTCCCGTGGCTGCCCCATCTTGCTCGCTGAACTTCAGCTCTTGACCGGCTGCTCGAATAACCGTTGTCGATCCCACTTGGTCTGCTGGGAGTGTTGCTTTGTGAGGGCTGACTGAACTGATGTGCCTGCTGCCATGTGTCCCACGACTGAGTAGCATCAGTGGTAGCTCTCTCATATGCTTCCTACTCCGGAGCGTCCTCTCTCTCATTTGCTTCCTCCTGACAATCGTCCACTATTTGCTGGGGAGGAGGCACTACAAATGCATCCTCGTGAGGTGGAGAGACTGGAATGCTAGCTTGCTCACACAACAACCGAGTGCGAATATCCATCCTCTTCATGTGCTCGAGTCATACGCACCTCAAATTGATATTGCCGTTCAGCCGAAGTGGCCAAAGCTCCAATAAGAGTTTTTAGCATCCTCTCGACCCGGTCTTTGGGAAGGAGGACAAGTTGGAGCCGGAGAAGCATGAGGAGCATTGGGAATTCCCGAGATGTACCACGACTGCGCTTCTTAGCTTCCGAATCAATCTTGATGGGAACATAAGGACGGTGAGCCACCTCAACCACATAGTGCGTCTCGGTAACATTCTCAATCATTTTCATAATATATGGTGCATGAACAATGCTCTTTTGATGGTTCCAACTGCATCTCGCATTCCGGTCCAAATCAAATCAAACACACAAAACTCGCTTATTTCCGGATCGAAATGCAGATCAAGAGCAAGCTTTAGATACGACTGAATATTTGTAATACCACCAGCTTTGGGACAAATAGTTTGGCGAAACAAAAGATTGAGGTACTTAAATAATGGCTTCATATTATGGGTTGAACCAAAGTCGTCGTTAATGCACCATCAACATGCATGTGAGCAATATCCCGATCGATGGCACTTTGCGTGTACGTAAGACCATTTTCTTATCATTGTCAAAGTCATCACGAGTGAAGCCAAGAATGGTGGCAAACCTAACATATGAGCATTCATATTCCACACCCCGAATGCAAAAATGCATGACTTGACTTAACCGGCTTTCGTCTGGATCTTGAGAGATCCAAAGAGTTGCATAGAATTGTGCGATGACTTCATCGGACCAATTATATCCAAAGCACATGATGTCCTTGCAACCCTTAGCTTCTAGCAAGGTTAAGGCTTGAGAGAGGGGTTCATCTTTGAGATTCAAGCAACCATTCCAATCAATGTATTTGTGCCTAAAAATCTTGTTGGATTTGTCTAAAAATACCGATTTGTAATAGTCGAGCTGAAACTGATTGTGAAAGCGATGATCATTAACATACTCATCTTTCTTATAAATTGAAGGATCTTCATACCATATCTCCTTCACACCAGACGATGACTCACTATAGTCCACTGATTTAGGATGGTGAGCATTAAACTGCGGAGAGGTGTGAGCATGATGCATTACCAATTGTACCGTCTCGCTTAGTCCATGTAGAGGAATCGGTGAGGCCCTCTTCTGTGCAGCGGCGAGACTTGCCCTTGCCCTTGGAGCAACGCCGAGCGGGTTGAGCACGGGGCACGGGAATGTCGCCACCGATCGGGCTACCAACACGGCCACGAGAGATGAGCTTCTTGCGGGAGATCACCTTACGCTTGCGGGGAAACGTCACGGCCGGTTCATCAACGGCACGACGGGGAGTCGGTGGAGTTGACCTTCCTTGATTTCGGAACACCTATGGCTGTACAAATAAAGAAAGTAACAAGCTCACGATGTGAACAACAAATAGTACGGGCGGCGGGGAGGAGGCCGGTGCGGAGCCGGGGAAAAGTTTTTAGGTGTGGCAAGATTTACAATGCAAAGATCAAGCCAAATATTAAAGAGAGAGGAGGCCTGCGCATAATTGCCTATTGTATTGAAATGAACAAGGAGACGCGGTCACGAGTACAAAAAAATGAATGATCACATACCCTCCTTAAAATAACAGGGGATAATACAAGTCTGTGACCACACTTCAAAATGGTTCTCGGGAGGAGACACCCCAGGCTCCGGGGCCAATGTATTTGCAAGAGATCTGTAATTAGACATGGTACAGTCGAAAAAAGAATTTGAATTATAGTTAGCGAGTCACACTCGAAATTAGAACATGCAAGACTCGACCACGAGTGCTAAGTTGCATTTGAATAGACATGCTTTGCTAAGTTGAGCTAAAAAAAAAAATAGACATGCTCCTAAGTTCATTAACTTCACTATTAATCTACTAGCATATGCCCATGCTTCGCTATTAACTTCACTGCTACAAGAAAGTTTTAAGCAAGCGGGAAGGATCGATGCGAGAGCTGCTAACTCGAGAAAAGAACGAAGTTTTCTCTCCACCTCTCCTCCCGTGAAAAAAAGAACATGTTTGACAGAGCTTTTAGAGTTGTTTGCGAGGCTTAATTTTGAAGCTCGGCAAACAAAATTTTCTAAAACAAATGATTTTATTAAACAGGTAACGTAATGCCTAGCAAGCCACGTAATCACTTTGTTTGAACAATAGAGGATTGCTTTTAACAAATGCATCTGCATGTTGTTCAACTAGAAGGTACATTATTTGGATATAGCAAGGCTCTAATCACTAGAGCAAATATTAGCATACGAGGTGACAAAGATCTAAGAGTGTTTGATCACAAACGCCCCTTCAAGGCTTCTCGAGTGTGTCTTTGTTCCAAAGAATAAGTGCCTTTAAAATGTCTCTGTTCCTTTCTTTTATCACAAAAGTATAATACCGCAACAAAATTTGCTTTAGTTAACATTTTATTTTTTTTTATTTGAAATACAATTCATTTTCCTGCAGTTTTCCTTTCCAAAATGTACTACATGCTACTTGTGTGAGCTGTCGACAATCTACAGTCTATAAGCTTCCCTGTACCTGCACATGCTCCTTCTAGCTCCTATGCATAAAAACGGATGGAACTTCCAACTATCTAGATTGGTATCTTCTGAACAAATTTGGTGCACTTTCGTATGTACAAATGGTATTCATGATAGCTAGAGTTGCATAAGCACATTTCCTTTTGTCTCACTTTCTTCTTGGTTATATCCAAAGATCCTTGATCGATAATTTAATTTTCAAGCATGTAGGAATTCTAATAAAACAAGGCTGCTGCGTAGTCAACCATCATTAGTCGGTAACAAATTACAGCTTAGTTACCTTGGGTGTCTCTAGAACTATAACACATCCGGAATTTTATCTTTAGGAACTACTTAAGAAAGCAAATCTAACCAAATTTGAGAGTAATTATGTCATGGTTTGTTTAAATAAACTAACATAAACAATCGGTTAAGCGAGTACTTGGGTTCGGCCTTGTTGGCCTGTTTGTTCCTATCGCTTGCCTAATTGTTTTTAAGTAAGGAATGTTTTTCAGCGGTGTGAATTATTCGGCCGCTTCTTGACATATCCAGTCTTTTTTCGGGATCTTCATAAACCATAGGCTACCAAAATGGTTTTGTAGTCTCCTTTTATTTATTATTGCCATCAAAACATGTTCTTCTTAGTCATTACATTACACATGAGGATTGAAATTAACATTTCCTTTGTGCGGCTGAATTGGATGCTTGTTACCTATGAGGAATGAAATAAACGATGATTCACACATGTTCTCCATGGTCACCACATCAAGGCTTTTTAAACACTAGGATAAGACTTTACATAGAGATGAAATAGACCGGTATAGTGATCTCAACTCCAGAACCAATTACCAAACTCCTTAGATTTCACATGTCAATTTTTTAAAATTATGTGCACATTCTCTATTTGTCACATGGAATGCCTGCTCAAAATACTAATGAACTCCAACTTTATAGTGGTATATAGGAAGCTGATCTGAATGTTTTTCTGTTTCTTACGAGCCTTGTGATCTAATCTCGTGAGTTCAAGATTTCTAATTATCGGTTCATTTCCTCAACATGGAATGATGTTTGTAGCTACCAATATTATTCAATAATATAGGGATGACTGACTTATCGTGTATGGTCTAACAATGCGGTGTCATGAATATTTGTAGCCATACCAAGAGACATGGTGCCTTCTAAAAGTGTGCTTTGCAGCAACCTCCCTATCTAAATATGCTTGTAGGTATATTAGATTTTTCGCTATTTAGTAGTTAGTAATTTTAGTATATTGGTAACAACTTTTGCTCCTCTTGCATTCGCATCTGCAAAAATACTTAGGTCTAATTAAAGAAGGAATTGGCATCATATGAGTTTTAATTTAACTCTTATAGTGAATCATGTCCATAGCATGGAGTTAAAGGCTAATGGGTCTGATCTTATTCAACTAAAACCATTTTATTTGTAGCCTTATGGGGCCTATGAGGTTTATTTGTATCATTTTTTTTTGAACCACATGTGTTAGTTTTAATGATCTTAGCACCTCCAAGGGCCTATCGGGTTTATGCATTTTGACAGCTTGCCAAGCTATGGTTTGATCTAGGGAACACACCAGGAGGAAACGTGCAGTTCGTTGTTAGCATGACATCCACCATCTTGGTAGTGGTCAAAATCAAGGTGTATGGTAACATGGTCAACTAAAATTCAGATTTAGCTAGAACAATCCCAAGATATAAAATAGAATCTGTAGATATAAAGGGAACTGCATTTATGAAAAAGCGAAATCATGTAAAAATGACGCACTATATTTGCATTTTAATTGGCAAGCCAATGCTACTCTAAATGAATGGCTGTGTATATTTTGTTTTTTGGTGATTTCGGATCTTTTATGGCGTGCCCATTCACAATTTATCATGGACCAAGTTACAATGGCTGTCATGCCACCACTTCTTGCTCCCTGTTGCCCTAGATCATTGAAGACCAACTAGAGCACCTTAGCTAATCGTGAAAGGCGAGACTTTGGAATAGGCTCGGAAGTGTTTTCTTCAATTTTTTTGTTGCTAAACAAACTCGGTCAACACCGGTGTATTTTTGTTTGGAGACTAATAATGTTGTTTTCCTTCTATGATGCCTGATGCCCCCTTGGCTTTTGGAGCCTATATACACTTTGGCCTTCTATTTTGCCTTTCATAGCACACATACATCTAAAATCCAATTCATACATTTCCTTGTTTGTAACACCACGAGCCGGGGCCCTAGCAAATAGTGCCCGCAAATTTTCAGTTGGGTTTATGCGTGGAGTACTCGGTTTACTCCAAAATTTCAGCCGAGTCTATTAGAGAGTGTATCCATGACATTAGTCGGTTTGCTCCCAACCGCAACCACGCTATATGTATGTTGATGCTTTGCCATGTTGATTATATTTGTACCTTTCGGTTCTCCGTGTAAACGGCCCGGCCCACATTATCTAGCCGCTTCTTACAATGTTCCTCAAAATTGGCTCTTGCACGGGGCCACCGGCGCGGATGCGCGCGCCCGATGCTAGTATGTTCTTAGTTTTCATACAAGATCCAAAAACATGACTAGCTAATCTATAGCTACAATAGTTTTCATATAAGCACAAATTTGACCTTTTGTAGAAGTGATAGTTATTCATTATGGATATACTACTTGCTTGAAATATGAACACATGTGTGCACACCCATACAAAAGATCAATTTAGCACACGCAGATGAGGTATCCCCACAAATGTCCATAACGGCAAGTGTAAATGAACCGACCAATTAATATAAACACAATGTACTAATGAGTCACCGAAGCAACTTAATTAGCACACTGTGGCTATATCAACCCGGTAGTCCGTGAAATCTCGAGGGATTTCAAACTTTCAACAATACAGCCCAGACCGAAATGAGTTCAACATACAACAGTTCATAGTAATACATAAGTTCACAAATAGTAGATTACATCGGAGTACGAAATAAATATTACAATACCAAGTTCGAATCCAAATTGCGGAAGCAAATAAAGTTTTGGTTCTCAAACGCACACTTAGTTGAAACATAGTGCCTGGTCCAACATCACATCCCACAACTAGTCCGGGCAAAACAATCAAGTTCATCCAGAATCTCCACTGATCTAACTCCAAGGCTGCATCAAGTACCATCTGTCTCGTGGTGATGTCAGCCCCAGCTGCACTCACCCGAAACTCTAAATTCAACTCCTTTATGGTTTGGCTATGCTTTTGTGCAAATGCTTGACTCATAAAGGAATGCGATGATCCAGTATCAAACAAAACAGCAGCAGGAATCTGGTTCACAGGGAACAGAGGAGAAACACTCGAACCAAGCACGAGGAGCTTGCTTAAGACCATAGAGAGAACGACGCAAACGGCAAACCATCCCATCTGGAACGAAGTACCGTGGAGGTGGTTGCATGTAGACTTCCTCTCGGAGCTCACCATTGAGGAAGGCATTCTTGACATCCAACTGAGAGATCGACCACTGGCGAATAGACGCCACAGCAAGAAGGGCCCGAACAGTGGTCATGTGAGCAACAGGAGCACACCGTACTCCTGCTGGAAACCACGCGCCACAAGACGAGCCTTGCAGCGCTCAAGAGATCCACCCGAGCGAGTCTTGACCTTGTACACCCACTTGCAGGTGATAGGGGTGACACAAGGTGGCAAAGGGACAAGATCCCAGGTGCCAGTACGCTCCAGGGCAGCTATCTCCTCGGCCATAGCATGCTGCCACTTCGGATGAACAGCAGCCTCCCGATAAGTCGTGGGCTCAGCCAAGACAGCAGCATTGAAGCCAAATCGATCAGGAGGACGAAGGGTGTTGCGGTCCCGAAGAGCATAGCGAGGAGTGGACTCAGGAAGAGGGCCAAGGACAGACGGGGAAGGGTCAGGTGGTGGAGCAGGTCGAGAACGATGAGTGTAGACATGAATGATCTCACGAGGCGGACACAACGATGGTGGAGGAGAGGCTGATGGAGAGGGAGAGGGTGGTATAGTAGTCGGAGGAGGTGGCGGAGATGGAGAAGGGGATATCGAAGGTGGCGAAGAAGATGTAGATGACAGCGGAAGATACCAATCAGGTAAAGTGAGAAACAAGAGGGACTCAGGGGTACAGGAAGGACCAGAGGAGGAACGAGGATAGTAAGACCGAGGTTCATCAAAGGTGACATCCTGAGAAATCCTCATCCGATGAGCAACAGGATCATAACAGCGATAACCCTTATGCTCTGATACCATGATAGAATGCCAACTGATTATATTCCAAGGCCCAAAGGGGCAAGTATACATGTGTGTACAAGTGCAAATAACCCCTCCAAGTAGAGGGAAAATACAAGTATATCTATACATCTAACAAGATTTACCATGGAAAACACCTTCAAAGTATTTAACCATCTTTATTTGAAATTTTATAGTTCCATGGAAATTGTAGACCAAAGTTTCACCTAAATGATATTGACTTTGTATCAGAGAGTACAAGAGTGCTAAAGCATTGATAAAGTTATAATGTTCCAGAGAAACTGCTGATTTCTCTCTATACCAAATACATGTCTGCTTTCTCTCTCTTTCTAAAAAAGAAGGGATCTATCTACTTTCCACATGAACTGAGGCACTTGAGTATTCATTTGCAAGTATTGTTTATCGATCTAATATTGTGAGCATACGGACCACCCATGGATTAGAGAGGATGGAGAGGCTCCGGATAAGCCACTTGACATTACATCATCGGTAGAATGAAACAGGTTCGGGGCAATGAACAAGCTCAAGAAAGTTGCATTGAAGGTGATTGTCGATTGACTCCAAAGCATTTATTCTTGCTAAATATTTGATTTTAAGGAGCATATAATTCTAACATCTTCATTAATTCTAACCAGGTTGTGGTGAGAACTTATCGATGAAGAGATCATGGGCCTAAAAGAAATGTTCGATCCCCGGATACGAGATAACGGTGGGACAATAACTCTTGAAGAGCTAAGATCTGGTTTACCAAAACTTGGTACTAAAATTTCTGAATCGAAAATTAAACGGTTGATGGAGGCGGTATGTTCATCCTCCATATCCATATGCTTTGTCGTTTTTTCGTTGATGCGTAATTTCCTTACGAAATCTTTTTTCTCTTAAGTATTACTATCCCAATTCCCGAATCACATCTCCCACTTGGAAAACTGAAACCAACTGTCATGAAATGCATTGGACATTTGACTCCACATTCTTTTTTTTTTGAAATAAAAAACTTTGTTCACGGTTTGGTGTTTTTCGATGGATGAATAACACAACATCACAATTATTTGAAAACATGGGGAGTAACAAACATGTGAAACTGCTATGGATGTATCAAACATCTGGACGTTGTTGATTGAACTATTATAGTAGTTCAAGACATACCATTCTCTCTTTAATTGTGTTTTTAATTCCATGAACAGCCGATGTTGATGGAAATGGTACCATTGATTATGCGAAGTTTATATCAGCCACAATGCACTTGAATAGATTGGAGAAGGAAGACCACATACTCAAAGCTTTTGAATATTTTGATAAGGACCACAGCGGGTAACTTCATTTTAACTTTGATTGAACTTGTTCGCAAATCCCGACTTTTCCCATTTGATTCTGATTGTTTAAATATTTAAATACGTATACATAACAAGTAGATGAGTTGGAAGAAGCTCAAGAAGTATGAGATGGGAGATGACAAAACAATAAAAGAAATCATTGCTGAAGTAGATACAGATCATGTGAGTATATATTTTACGAGTTCAAGTAAAAGATTAGCTCTTATAGATATTTAAATCAATCAATTGAAAAAACCCACCTCACGACATAAGTTATGTGGCATGTTACTTGTTGACTTCAACAACTTGGCATGTTGCTAGACTACGAAATGAGTTCTTATATGAAATGAAGACACCAAGATTTGACGTGGTGGGGGCTTGTGTTAAAACATGCTTGATTAAAATATGTTTCCTATCTTATATACTATGGATGCATTCACATAGTAATGATTTTTTTTAAGGAAAAGGCGTAGTAATGAGTTCATATTAGATAAATTAAACAATATCAAATTGGTGAATGGAAATTCATGGAGAGACTACCAATTCGACTCAAATTTGGTGATAAATTAGCAAATGTCCACAATTGCTACAAACCTTCTCATGATAAACCTACATCGGGAATGTCAAAGACCAAGTAACCCTTTTACTTAGCTATAACTCAAAAATTCAACAGAGGCTGCCTAACTCAATTTATCAGAGTGCTAACTCTCCCACTTTTTTTTATTGGCAGGATGGAAGAATTAATTACCAGGCTGAATTGGATGCTGTTACCTATGAGGAATGAAATAAACTGATGATTCACACATGTTCTCCATGGTCACCACATCAAGGCTTTTTAAACACTAGGATAAGACTTTACATAGAGATGAAATAGACCGGTATAGTGATCTCAACTCCGAACCAATTACCAAACTCCTTAGATTTCACATGTCAATTTTTTAAAATTATGTGCACATTCTCTATTTGTCACATGGAATGCCTGCTCAAAATACTAATGAACTCCAACTTTATAGTGGTATATAGGAAGCTGATCTGAATGTTTTTCTGTTTCTTACGAGCCTTGTGATCTAATCTCGTGAGTTCAAGATTTCTAATTATCGGTTCATTTCCTCAACATGGAATGATGTTTGTAGCTACCAATATTATTCAATAATATAGGGATGACGACTTATCGTGTATGGTCTAACAATGCGGTGTCATGAATATTTGTAGCCATACCAAGAGACATGGTGCCTTCTAAAAGTGTCTTTGCAGCAACCTCCCTATCTAAATATGCTTGTAGGTATATTAGATTTTTCGCTATTTAGTAGTTAGTAATTTTAGTATATTGGTAACAACTTTTGCTCCTCTTGCATTCGCATCGCAAAAATACTTAGGTCTAATTAAAGAAGGAATTGGCATCATATGAGTTTTAATTTAACTCTTATAGTGAATCATGTCCATAGCATGGAGTTAAAGGCTAATGGGTCTGATCTTATTCAACTAAAACCATTTTATTTGTAGCCTTATGGGGCCTATGAGGTTTATTTGTATCATTTTTTTTGAACCACATGTGTTAGTTTTAATGATCTTAGCACCTCCAAGGGCCTATCGGGTTTATGCATTTTGACAAACTTGCCAAGCTATGGTTTGATCTAGGGAACACACCGGGAGGAAACGTGCGGTTCGTTGTTAGCATGACATCCACCATCTTGGTAGTGGTCAAAATCAAGGTGTATGGTAACATGGTCAACTAAAATTCAGATTTAGCTAGAACAATCCCAAGATATAAAATAGAATCTGTAGATATAAAGGGAACTGCATTTATGAAAAAGCGAAATCATGTAAAAATGACGCACTATATTTGCATTTTAATTGGCAAGCCAATGCTACTCTAAATGAATGGCTGTGTATATTTTGTTTTTTGGTGATTTCGATCTTTTATGGCGGTGCCCATTCACAATTTATCATGGACCAAGTTACAATGGCTGTCATGCCACCACTTCTTGCTCCCTTGTTGCCCTAGATCATTGAAGACCAACTAGAGCACCTTAGCTAATCGTGAAAGGCGAGACTTTGGAATAGGCTCGGAAGTGTTTTCTTCAATTTTTTTGTTGCTAAACAAACTCGGTCAACACCGGTGTATTTTTGTTTGGAGACTAATAATGTTGTTTTCCTTCTATGATGCCGATGCCCCCTTGGCTTTTGGAGCCTATATACACTCGGCCTTCTATTTTGCCTTTCATAGCACACATACATCTAAAATCCAATTCATACATTTCCTTGTTTGTAACACCACGAGCCGGGGCCCTAGCAAATAGTGCCCGCAAATTTTCAGTTGGGTTTATGCGTGGAGTACTCGGTTTACTCCAAAATTTCAGCCGAGTCTATTAGAGAGTGTATCCATGACATTAGTCGGTTTGCTCCCAACCGCAACCACGCTATATGTATGTTGATGCTTTGCCATGTTGATTATATTTGTACCTTTCGGTTCTCCGTGTAAACGGCCCACCCACATTATCTAGCTGCTTCTTACAATGTTCCTCAAAATTGGCTCTTTTGCACGGGCCAGCGCGCGCGGATGCGCGCGCCCCTGATGCTAGTATGTTCTTAGTTTTCATACAAGATCCAAAAACATGACTAGCTAATCTATAGCTACAATAGTTTTCATATAAGCACAAATTTGACCTTTTGTAGAAGTGATAGTTATTCATTATGGATATACTACTTGCTTGAAATATGAACACATGTGTGCACACCCATACAAAAGATCAATTTAGCACACGCAGATGAGGTATCCCCACAAATGTCCATAACAGCAAGTGTAACAGAACCGACCAATTAATATAAACACAATGTACTAATGAGTCACTGAAGCAACTTAATTAGCACACTGTGGCTATATCAACCCGGTAGTCCGTGAAATCTCGAGGGATTTCAAACTTTCAACAATACAGCCCAGACCGAAATGAGTTCAACATACAACAGTTCATAGTAATACATAAGTTCACAAATAGTAGATTACATCGGAGTACGAAATAAATATTACAATACCAAGTTCGAATCCAAATTGCGGAAGCAAATAAAGTTTTGGTTCTCAAACGCACACTTAGTTGAAACATAGTGCCTGGTCCAACATCACATCCCACAACTAGTCCGGGCAGAACAATCAAGTTCATCCGGAATCTCCACTGATCTAACTCCAAGGCTGCATCAAGTACCATCTGTCTCGTGGTGATGTCAGCCCCAGCTGCACTCACCCGAAACTCTAAATTCAACTCCTTTATGGTTTGGCTATGCTTTTGTGCAAATGCTTGACTCATAAAGGAATGCGATGATCCAGTATCAAACAAAAATGACGGGAATCGGTTCACGGGGAACATACCAGTACATCACGGGTTCTCCGAAAGAATGGCACTATGTTTTAGTTTGATACTCGGATCATCGCATTCCTTTATGAGTCAAGCATTTGCACAAAAGCATAGCCAAACCATAAAGGAGTTGAATTTAGAGTTTTGGGTGAGTGCAAATGGGCCGACATCACCACGAGACGATGGTACTTGATGCAGCCTTGGAGTTAGATCGCTGGAGATTCTGATGAACTTGATTGTTTTGCCCGACTAGTTGTGGGATGTGATGTTGGACCAGGCACTATGTTTCAACTAAGTGTGCGTTTGAGAACCAAAACTTTATTTGCTTCCGCAATTTGGATTCGAACTTGGTATTGTAATATTTATTTCGTACTCCGATGTAATCTACTATTTGTGAACTTATGTATTACTATGAACTCGTTGTATGTTGAACTCATTTCGGTCCGGGGTCAGATTGTTGAAAGTTTGAAATCCCTCGAGATTTCACGGACTACCGGGTTGATATAGCCACAGTGTGCTAATTAAGTTGCTTCAGTGACTCATTAGTACATTGTGTTTATATTAATTGGTCAGTTCTGTTACAGCAAGAATAGAAACCCTTCATCTTAATGCATATGAATCAACAACAACCGCAGTGTCACTACATTGAATGTACCAACAATCAAATCCATCGAAACCCTAGGTTCAGCAGATTGGGGGAAATAGTACTGTTCAGGCGAGTATGATTGGTACCTAAGATGGTCGTCGTGAGTCGAAGGATGGGGAGAGAAGGCCGCGCTCGCTGGGGAAGTAGCCGTCTTCAAAGTCGCGCGCGCCTTGGTCGCCGTGTTCACCGCGCCGCTGCCATGCGGGTCGCCGCTGATCGCCGCCGCCGCCGGGAGGATGGGGGAGAGGAGGAATAGGCGTAGTGGCTTAAACCATGTTCCGGTGGAAGTTTCGATCGGTAACGGCCGGCATGAGCGCTTAGTCGCTGAAGAACTTGAACCGTAAAGCGGATCGTTATGCTTTTTGAAATATAAAAGCGGGGGAAACCTCCTTTTCTAAAAATATATGGTTTTGCTAGCTTGCACCGCTGGTATGTCTTGTGAAGAAAGTGGCTCGAAAGCTTCTACTTGTTTTTGATCCGAGCCTAGACTTGCATAGTTCGTGTTTAAAAATACCAAATTACGGAGAAACCTTTGATAGGTGCTTTGTTGATTTTTTTTAACATCTTCACAATTTTGAATACCTGGCTCAAAATCCGCCGCCACCGGGTATATATCTAAAGTAATTTCTTTTGGTAGTATATATCTAAAGATGCATTGTTTTGATGCTTTGCGAATCAATTTTCCCTATGGTGTTCTCTATATATATATATATATATATGTTTGTCATTGTTTCGAGTTATAGCTGTCTTGCACGGGGATGTAAAGCGGCATGGATGAACCGAGACTTAGGACCTTTGTGCGAGTCCTCATTACGTAGAAAAATAATGGCAACTGGAAACAGATTAAGAGAGTACCTAACTGGGGCCGATGTTTTAGATGCCTTCAATAAGGAAGCAAGAGTAGATTAAAGCAACTCGACGATAAACTGGATGAACTCGAACTAAATTCGACAAATGGTTCTTCCTTAGAAATCGTTCGGCCTTGGGCATTCCTCCAATTTTATCTACGGTTACTACTGATGAGTCATTTTGGGCAAAGATAAAATTGGTAATTGCTTGCTCCATTAATTTGTGTTAATGATTTTAAATGTACGGTGTCTTACAATTTCGGTGTCTAACCGCTGCGAAGCTCGCGATGGGAAGCCCCCCCCCCGTGCAAGGAGCAACCGGAAATCTTGTTTGGCAAGAGCCCACGATACCTTGGGAATGTGAAAAGTGTTGGTGGAGAGTATAACGGTCCTTGGAGTACTCCACGATGTGTGGGATCGACATCGAAGACTGGATCAAAGAAGCGTGCATTGGAAGTGGTCGACACCCCGGACTCAAAAATAGTATTTCGGTGTAAATCGGGTATTGAATTATTGCAAAGCCGCCTCCACAAAGACTAGTTGATGATATAATTTCGGAGGATGACCAAGCCATGGAACTGTTGAATAAAGATGGCATCGTAGTAGGTGATGAATGGTACACCGGGCCTTGATTATATTCACTGCAAAGGAAGTACACAGAAGTATTTTGTGCGTTATTGTAAAACCCCTCGAGATCGGGCTTGAATTTCTTCGGGTGAAATGGCGGGAGTACTTGAAGGAGCATCGGGAGTACTTGAAGAACCACTAGATCTATGTATTTCAATTTTTGAATGTTGTTGGACGTTGATGTCGGCTTGCTATGTATTTCAATTTTTGAATTTTGTTCTGTTTTGGATTTAGTTTAATTTTGATTTGCTTGTTTGATGTTGTACTTCAATAAAAAACTGTGTCGTGCAAATTTTTTTATCCAAATAAGTTTGCTTGAGTTAAGATGGATGTTCTTATTTGTGGACTCAAATATGAAGTAGGCTTGAGTATAAGGATGCCGGCAATAAGAAGAATGCTTTCGTGGTTTGAAGTTTGAAAGGGCTCCAATGTTGCTTTAGAATGCAATGTCCGATAAATGTTAGGACAGTTAGTTGATTCCGTGGTTTTAAGAATAATTAATTCATGCATGTGTCTCCAAACATTCGATGAGATAAAAAAATTTGGTGGAGAAACTAAACATGGTCTTGTTTTGGGACGGGGAGTACACACAAAAGATCCCAATTTACCATATTCTCTTTTGTACAACATATGCACTTCTTCTTTAGTAAATTAATTGGACATTAACATCTCGGTTCGGTTTTTTTCATTAAATCTCGGTCCGGAGTAAATATGTGATAAGTGTTATTACAAGTTAATGGACTAAAGTGTCAATTGCATTATTCTAATTGTCTTCCTCGAATTGAATGGAAAATGAATAAAAAGATGAAAAAGAAAAGGTCTCATTAATTGAAGCCCGATTCACAAATGGAGGAGGTCGAGCCTAGCTGCTTTATTTTTTGACAACATCATATATTAAAGCAACCCATTTAGTCTCGGTAACCACTTCTTGATAAAATAATCATCACTAAGGCTAATGAATAAGTATTCATGGCCGCCCATGGCCAATAGATGCAATATCTTACACTAGAAAAAAATAATTCCTTTACAATTAAATGGCAATTGTCAGTTGAGGGGATATATTTTTCATCTAATAATTATATGCTCTCACATATATCTGGCATTCAGATATGAGCAATTGGTTTAAAAAGAACACAGTTTAATCAAGCAGTTCATTTACTGATTTTTCAACTAATTTAATATTTAGAAATACCTCACGCCAATTTGGAGATGGCTGCTCGGAGCAACATCTCCGTGACGCCCTGCACCCACTTGTGCTGCTCGTGCCTGCTCCAGCTGCACTCGAACTCGATCACCCTCTCCACTCATCCCAAACCGGCCCCCTCCTGCTGCTCTCCTGCTGCCATGGCCATGGATTCCGTCCTCCACCTCTCCCTGCCTGCCCAGGCCGGTATCTCCGAGCACACGTCAACAACCACAACTGGAATGCATTGGAATGCAACGCAACGTCATCATACACCTACATACTGTAGCATCGATCAGGTTTAAGAGTACAGTAGCATCCATGAATCTTACACTTTTTGGTTTTGATGAAGGTTTGCCGCGGCCATATGTGCGCTCTGCATCTTGAGAACCACCTGTAGGTAAAAGGTTAAGGTTGTGCACATGGTGTCTTGCCCCTCTCTGTTCATGTCCATGATCATATTACCTGGAAGCTAGCTGGAGTTTATGTACACGGAGACGAGCTTCCAGAGCTGGAGGGCTCCTTGCCTGGGACACGATCAGGTGCAGTGCCTATCCACACTGCAAGATATGCAGTGGCATATCTGAGCCATTCATCTCATGGTTAACGGTTGGTATGAGGGATCCTATTTTTAGCTTTGCCTGCCGTTCTTGGAGTCTAGAAGACATGTCTAGAAGACTAGAAGAGCGAGGCGGTGAGGGCGTTCGGCGGCGGATGAGCGCAGGGAGGCCGGCGAGCTGCCGCGCCATGAAACGCCCAGGACTCCTCCTCACAGCTAGCGGAAGCGATGCTCCTCCTCATGCGCCCGTCGAAGATGCCGTCCTCCAAAGTCCGCGACCCATGGCTCTAGGAGGCGTCACGTACGGCGTCCGCCCGCCATGGCCACACGGACGAGCTGCTGCCCGCCCGCCTCGCCTCGTCCCAAGACCGTGCGCCATCGTCACCCCGTGCAAGTGGGCACCCTCGCTGTGCCTTAGGAGCCAGCCCGAGTCCCATCCCTGCCTCAGCCGAGCTTGCCATGTCCGGCTACTGAAGCAGAGCACGCGCGCGCCGCGACCACCTTGCGCCCTTTCAAAATTCGTCCACACCAGTGCCTCCCATTTTAATTCCTAGCACAGATGAGTGCGCTTGGTTGTTAGCTAGCCCTGGACAAGACCTCGTTCCAAACCATCTTCGGTAAGTGATGAATTTTGGAATCTCATGGAATCAACCGCCATGGCCGCCGAAGCTGAAGCTCTTCTGTGGCCCCAATTCTATTCCTCTCTGTTCCATTCAAGATGTGTTTTAGCATCTTCTTAATGCCCGCTAAATGGCCTTTGCATAGTTTGGCCAGTATCCTCGCCGTTCGCCGGGAACACCCTAGTGCCCGGCGTCCGGCCGTCCGGCTGATGTTGTCGTCGCCGTCATGTGGTCAGTCATCTCCACGTCGTCCCCAACCCAGCAATGAGGTCCCCAACCCGCGGGAGGAGCCGTCCAGCGCATCGTTGGAGTTTCCCATGTTCCCCACCAATGTCCTCTTCTGGGGCACCCACGACGAGGTCACCATCGCCGCCCTGGCCACATCGCTGCCGCCCGTCGCCAACGCCAGCACCGCCAACGCGAGCTCCTCGACCTCCGGGCGCAGGAAGGAGAACCTGGTCATCGATCCTGATGCGGCCCGTGGCCTTGAGCATGCCGCCCATGAACTCGCCGCTGCCGGCGAGCCGGATGCCAGGGAACGCCAACTGAGATAAAGGTGAGATAAAGAAGGGAAAAAGAAGATGCCAAATCCCTCATTCCAGCCGTTCCCTGCGAGATGGAAGGCCATGACGTCATGACGTCGCCGCTGGTCTGCACGTTCACGGCCGACGTACTGGATGGCGCCCAGGATCTGCTCGTGGCTGGCGCCCATCGCCTGCACCATCCCCACACAGTGCGACGCCACCAGCGCCGCCGCGCCGACGGCACGGCCGCCGCCGTCTTGGTGCCACCGCCGCTTCCGCTGCCCGCGCCGCCTCCGCCGCCCTTGCCCGCTGCTCTCCCGGCGCCGGCACAGCCGCCGACGAGGAACACCGCGCCGGCCACCAGCGCCGCCACCGCCGCGGCGACGCCCGCCACGGATGACGTCGCCTACGCCTGCGCGTTGCGGGACCGGGCCTCGGCGCGCTTCTTCTCCTTCTGCTCCTTGATCCACGCGCCCACCGTCTTGCCTCTCCCCGCCGCCCGGAGCAGCTTCACGTCCACCCTGGGAGAGATGGGCGGGCTCGTCCCTCCGCCGGCTTCGCCACCTGCCGCCATTGCCGCGTCTGCCCTCTGCGGTAGAGCAGAGCAGACAGCTAGCAACACGATCATGCTCATGCACCATGCAAGAGGGACGAAACACGGCGGCGCGCGGCACCGGCGGCCGGGCGCAAGAGGACATCGATCCAGCGGCGCGCGCGCTTCGCGTGAACGTTGTAACGGTAACGGATTTGGGCGCGCGCGCACAGCCGACTGTAACGGGCCTGTCACATTTTCCCGCCACTGTTCATATTTCTTCCAACCGAAGACATCGATCATCTCCCCCCGGCTTCCAACACACACACTCTCCACAGTGCTCGGCCGGCTCAATTCACACTCTGCACAGTGCTCTGGCGGCCGGAGCTCGATCCTCGCGCGGCGCCGCCACCGCGCCTCTCCCTTCGAGCACATGCATTCCGCACATCGATCCACCCGCGCGCCGGCCGGCTAGCTCTCTCTCTCTCTCCCATCCTCTCCAGAGCAGGTACCGCCACGAGCCCTCGCCGCGCGCGCGCCGCGCGCCTCGAGGCTATAGCTGAAGCTGAACGCAAAGCCGCGCGTTTGCCGCGCCGATCGATCACGATTAGGTGAACATGGCTTCGTTTCGTAATTACTCTCGAGAATCGATCGATTTGTGTGCTCTCTAGCTCTCTCACTCCCGTTAATCTTTGACGGGGGATAGCGAATCGAGCGTCGCGGAGCTTCGATCGTACACGCCGCCGCGCGCGCGCTCCGCGCGGCGCTGCTCCTCGATCGCGGAAGTGGTGTTCGCCGAGTTCTCAATTCACGGTACGAGCTAGCTCCCGATTCAAACGCGCATCGAGCACTTTGCCGGTCCTTGCAACTCGGTTAGCCCATCAATACACTTTGCACCGGTCCTCATTGCATAGGCGGTAACTTAAAACCATGCTGTTGACGGTGCCCACAAGGTTGCTTTGAGCCATGGGTCACAAGATAGTAACAATGCTGATGGAAATCGGAAAATATGGAATATTATATGGCCACTAAAATAGTTTACATGGTGTCTTGCTTGCAATGGTTTGCCTACCTAGGAGAATCATCATTGGATAACACTTCCTCCAGATGAGAGATGACAAACGTAAAGTTCGTGGAGTGGGATCGAGCACAACGTGACTATCATGCAGTTGTGAGATGCATGCAGTGAAGCATTTGCCCTTTGATCTGCAACGCATAAGGTGTCATTACCATGCGGTTGTTGGGACTAGAATGGTTGTTGGCTCTTTTTGCAGTGGCACCATGCTTCATGGCTTTAAGAATTCAGTGAGAAATGTCAGTACCATTTTTTTTTGCAAAAATGACATGGTACATATATATATACATGCTAAGGGCGGTTATACTATTAAAGGCTCGAGTCGGTTTCCACTTTCAAGTGATCGAGACAATTCATGCTATTCATCACTACATGAAAAAGGAAAACGAGATACTTGTTGAGGGAAAAAAATAGAGTTGTAGGAGTTTTAGAAGATGCATTGGCCAAGGTGTGCTAGCAAAAATGTGAACCAACATAAAGGATGCTTGTGAACCAATGTAGATCCTCCTTACCAGGAAGATTCATGGAAGGATAGCATTGATATTGCTCGGATGGCAAGGGTTATGTCCTTACTGTATTTTGTACAACCCCGGGGCGTGATGGTAGGTGAAGCTAGTATGTCTAGAATGGATTATGCTGATTCCAGGCAAAGTGGCCAGTGAGTCCATGTGGATGTTGTTAATTCTTGAATCGCCTTGATCCTACGACCACATGTTACTTCCAACTATCCACAAATTATATGCTTGTGCTTTGGAACTTGGTAAATTTTAACTAAAAATATGCGGAAGCGGTTTGAAAGAAAAAACTACTTACAATGCTTAAAAGTTGCATTCTATAATCTATACCCAAAAAAGTTACATAACCTTAGCAAGAATGTTACAACCTAGCAAAACCACATGTTACAGTTGGCACAAATCACGTTAGCATGGTTTTATTTAGAAGTGCTAGTCAAGCATGATCAACATGTTTTCACCGCCACCCACGTCTATTTCTTAATTTGCATTTCATATTTTATAGCATTTCATGATATAGCTAGGATTTTTTGGCTAGTTTCCACAGTTGCTTCTTTCTCTTCGCATCTAGCAATTCGTTGATTAATTACTTATAATTGGTTGATTAAAATGCATTATAATTATGCGGTTTACGGTAGGCCTTCTATTGTATTTGCGGGTCTAAAATGGTGGCCAAGCGGGACAAGTCATTAATAAGAAGGAAAACCAAGATCTTAGAAGCAAAGAGATTTATCGACACAGCAATAGCCCATTTTCATCGTGGTTTTGCAGCACTCGCAACAAAGGTTCACCATTAGAAAAGTTGTCTGGAGAAAATTATGTCCTAGCACTTTTGCGACGTCCAAAAAGATGCTACAAAATGTTGCGGATGAAACCTACTACATTCAAGACATTACTTGAAAAGTTGGAAGAGCGTTATCATTTTGTGCTTATAGGCAATACAAGCACCAAATTAGCTCTTGCCATATTTTTGTATCATTGTGCTCATGGTACAACGTATGATATGCTCGAAGACAGATTTGAAAAATGCACGGACGTAATCAGAAGAGTAATTAAAGAAGTTGCAGTGGTTTTGGAACGTTTTGCAGAACACATGGTGGGAAAGTTGAAAGGTCATGGCAACATCAACCGTATACACCCTATGTTTCGCGACGTAAGCCCCTGGTTTGATAGATGCTACGGGTTTGTGGACGGGACACAGGTTAGGGTCTGTGTGGAAGATCCAGAAATGAGGGAGGGACACAAGAGTAGAAGAGGAAAAACAACCGTCAATGTATGTATTGTAGCCGATCCATACAGACGTATTATCTACGTTGGTACTGGCTATATGGGCTGCGTTAATGATGCAAGGGTCCTTGATAATTGTCGGACTTCAAAGAATTTCCCCCATCCACCAAATGGTGTGTATTGCATTTTTTCATTCACCCTATATAGTACGTCACATCGCAGTTCAATTCTAGCAAGTTCATTCGAAATTAATTAACCGTCGTGTTGGTGGATATGTTGTGTAGGTATGTGGTATCTTCGGACTCGGCTACAAATTTGAGGAAGGATATATGACGCCATATATTGATAGTGAGTATGAGTCTCAGTTTCATAAGTTAACTGGACGTCGTAACAGTGATGACCCTCACAGTGCATTTAACACTGCCCATTCAAAGAAAAGAGTTCTCATTGAACATGTGATTGGGTTGCTGAAATCAAGGTGGAAAATATTAAAACATGGGACACTATATGATCCAAATATGCTCAATACAATAATTATTGGACTTTGTGGACTCCATAATTTTTTGTGGGCTGTTAATCATGGTGATGATGTTGTTGAAACTTACCCTATGCATCGGTGGGCAAGACGTCTAGAACATACTCCGATTGAAAATGTGCGAGATATTATCTGTCAAGAGATTGAATCATCGGTGGATACGAGATAATATCCATGAAGAGGTTGCATTAGATATTGTATCTTCCGACGATGACAAAGATTAAAATTGCTGGTGGGTTCTCAGGAGCTTGAAACAAACTGTTTATGTTATTGTAGAACTTTCATATGTGTGTTGAACTGATAGACCAATTTGTTATTATCATGGTAACCTAGAACTTTTATATGCGGTGAAATAATGACATGAACTTTTTATTCATGGTATGAAAAATGTTTGCTTCTTTTGATCTTTGGATCATGATTGTCATAGTGTGACTATGTATGTGATGTTCATTGATGGATGATCACAATGTTGGCAATTCTGTTTAGGTGCCGATAATAAATGAATTCTTGCAAAATTTGGATCAAAATTGTGCTCTTATCTTTGTCTAAGGCCGGTATCTTTTTTTTTTTTTTGTGATTTTGTCTACTACCCGTGCTTCACTACGGGTGACAAAACTATGTTAATCCAATTTGTTGCTCTAGCGTATCCTTCACATTTTCCTTTTGTACAAATCCATCACTTGCCAATATTGACATCATTCAAATTTTGCCTCATACATAATGCAAAGTGAGCAGTCAGTATGATGAGCTCCCAATTTGATCCAATTTGTGTAGATTATTCAAGCAAATTAGGTTTGGTTCACACACATGTGCCATACAAAATAACAGGTCATTGGTTTTTTTACCAAGGACGTCGGCCGACTTTTTATGAAAACCGACAGGCCAGTAAGCAGTATATGCTACAAATAAAGTTCCAAAAACATCAAACTCAAAAATAACAATAACGTACTGACGATAGAAAGGAAATTAAGCGCAAAGATAGAGATCTACAAGCCAATATACACAACACTACTACCACCAAAAAGAAATTAATCCTAGCGCAAACAGGAATCCTAAGCTTTGCACTTCATTTACATCCTAAGCAATTCACCACATCTCATCTTGCTGTGCTATAGCTCCTTCGGCTTCAACAACAATTTCATCCACTTCATGTGGAGATTAATGAACACATACTGTTAAACATATGCACCCATGCTATTACTATTTTAGGCAGAGAATTTTCCAGCTCGATCGAGCGCGACGGACCTCCGGTTTATCCACCAGATCTCTTGTATCTAATTTTTAGTTCCCCGTCTTTTTTTTCCACTCCCACGAGGAGCGCGCGCTCTGCCCTGACGGACCTCCGGTTCTCTATGAGACCTCTGGTTTCAAATTCTTTGTTTCTGTCTTTTATTCCCAATCCTGGCCGAAACCCTTACCTCTTTCACCTTTTACTTCTTCCCCACCCGGCCGTAGTACCCCCCGCCGCCAGCCGGTCCCGGCCATCCCGAAGCGTGCGCGCGTGCTGGTCCCGGCTCAGGATCCGCCGTGCCCGAGCACTTGGGGAGCTTCCCCACGTGCTCCTCCCCCTCTCTAGCTTGTCCAAGTCCCCGATTTGCGCGCGGGAAAGAGGTACGTCCAAATCTTAATCTCTCAGATCTCCCAATAATGCAGGTCGTTTCTCTTAATTTCCTTTGGTGGAAACCTTTAGCTCGTCATGGTCTTGTCGTGCTATGATGGATTTATGTTTGGGTAAATGAATCTTGCTAGTTTTGGCTTGCTCTTGCTTCTTGTTGTCGGCTTACAGTGCGTGTGCTCGGTATTGGCCGCACCCGGTGGCGGAGCCCATAATATATGGCTAGCTGTGGCTAAACGGCGCCGCAAATTAAAGCGTCCATGTTGCTCGTTGTCAAATGCCATAATCTACAAAAACAGCAAAGATCATCTCGGTGCAATGTTATGCTGCTTTAACCAATAAAACCCCAACCCTGCGCACTAGAGCCTGTACTGCCGCTCTAAACTAGTACCAGAAACAGGGGAGGGAGATATCTATCTGAGGCCATTTAGATGAGCAGCAACAGCACTGTGATGATGGATCAGGATCATCACTCACTCACTCACTCACTCAGTGTGTGCAATGTGCTTAGCTGCTAGCTGCATCGTCTCGATCAGTTTCAGATAAATGTATATATGAGATCGATAATGGGGTGGGCACTATTGGGGCATTGGCCACTCGGCCTGCACAAACCGGACGCACACATTCCATGGGGTTCAAGTAAACTAGTGATCGCACTAGCTAGCTAGCTATATACTTCTCTTTGTTTACCTAGGTATTTTCTAAAAGAAAATTAATTTATAAGATTTATTTGAGTACATTTTTCTTTAGAACTTTGCATTTTTCTTCAGTAGAAAGTGGAATGTGATCTGAATCATCTGACTAGGATGCGCAAACAATAACAAGAAGTGTTTTTAGATTAGAAGTACTCTATTTTAAGTGCTTGATAATGGTTTCTAGCCTTGAATTTCGGGTTTGCTTCTCTACAAAATGTTGGTTGTAGGCTTGCTAAGTATTAATTTTAGAGATAAACTTAACATATGCGAATCTGAAGCTTTTTGGCAAAAAATTTATTTCTTTGTGTGCTTCCTTGTGAGATTTCCTGCATATTTGGAGTTATGTTCTATTTCATAAATTTGTTGAAATATATGATAATGTATTGGTGTAGACGTGCATGCAACAGTGGCTTCCACGTACTGGTGGTATATGTTTTCAACAAGTGTTATATGCTGTCAAAAGGCTGTTGAATTTATGTGTGCATTTGATTAATCATATTCAACTTGTATGCTTTATATTGCCAATAAGTCACCTATCTCCATCTTTCTATCTCATACATATGTGTCTGCAATCAATTTAAATAGTATTTAGAGTTAATTCATTTATTGCCGCTAATACATGTTCTTTCTAAATCAGAATTAGCTCAATGAGTTCTCTAAACAATGGAGACGAGGTGGATGGCTCATCTTCATGGGATACACCGTCCAAGCACACATGCCCCAACATAGAAAGGGTGGATATTCGTGAAGAACCTAGAGATCCTACTTACACTCCACATGATGAGGTATATTTTCAGAAATAGCTATGAACTATATCTACATTCCATCATATATGTAGTACCTATATTTTATGATTGCTTGTTCTTCATAGGTAACTTCTCAACTGCGGGACCAATTGGAGGAAAATGCATCATCTTCCGCACTAGAAGAAACTGAAACCACAACTAGAGTTGGGAAGAGGAAGCGAGGAGAACGAGGTGGGAACAGGTGGCCAGATCTTACATATTCTGTAACAGAAGTGGGCCCTAAAGGAGAGCCCCTAGAACCTGTTGTGGTGCGAGCTAAGTTTCGGAACGCCATCGGTTTCCCGGTCGAGACAAGCTAGACATTACAATCTCACATTGGGATCTCGGTGCCACCGGAAACGAGGAGAGATTTATGGAAAAAGCTGAAAACAAAGTTTATATTCAAAAAGCGATCCACGAGCTATCGCAAAGGGGTATGCAATGAGGCGATTGGAATCAGCTTCCGTGGTTTTCGGTTTGAACTAACTACCAGATACGTGAGGAAAGGATTAGACCCACTGAACAAGTACAAAAATATTTCTGCAACTCAGTGGAAGTCCTTTGTTGAGCAGAAGACATCTGATGACTTCTTAGCTAAGAGTGAAGCAAATAGTCGTACTGCTAAGAAGAACATCTACAACCACCGCCTTGGCACGGGTGGTTACATCCGTCAGATCCCTAAATGGATGGCAGAAGATGATGCAAGGAAGGAAGCAAAGTTACCGCCGAGGTTTGAAAATGTTGGTGGAAGGTGCAAATGGTGGCTTCTTGCTCAAAAGCCATCTGAAACTCAGCCTGGTTGTTTCACATGGCCAGATCCACTCACCAATGAAGCAGCCAAGGACATTTTGGCCGTTGCAGCCAAGCAGAAGGAAGGATCATTCAAGGCATCAAGGGAGAGGGATGCCCTTAGTGTTGGTCTAGGAAACCCAGAGCATCCTGGTCGCGTGCGAGGCTTGTCGTCGAGGTTGGGCTGGAAGGAAGGGTTTCCTAATCATGCCCACATGTATAGAAAACGTGATCGATACAAGGAAGATATTGCAGATTATGCAAGGGAGGAGGCTGAGCAAGGAATGAGACAAACGTTGCTTAAAATCTTGGACAATCCTGATTCTGAGTTAAGGCTAAAATTATCTAGTTTAATATCAACTCAGCATGTGCCCACATCGCAGCAGCCACAGATGATCACACAGCCGCCAGAGATGCAGCCACAACCGCCAGAGATGCAGCCACAGTTGATGACACAACCCGCCGAGATGCGAGATGGTTGTCGTGGATCCCTCGGGTCCACTTGTTCCGAGCAATATCGCATCTACAGCAAACAAGGAGCACTATGAAGTTGATGACATCGTTGGACCGTCACCTTGCTCCCTGGTTATATCATACGGCATCACCAATGTCCGTATGCTACTTGTTGCCACAGGTTTGGCTATCCCTGGACGTGATTTTCATGGCAATCCAATCCCCAATGATTACGCCAGGGTTGAAGTGTTGACAGTTGTGGAAAGACATAGGGACGACTTGCTAGACATCCCCACCAAAGAGGGTATCAACAAACTTGGACAAGCTATCAACAACTTCATCTTATGGCCTCGACGGGACATCATGTTGGACAATCCTATTCCATCAATCCCAACTTCCATACTAGCAACCCCGACACCTAACCCAACCTTTATTCAAGACATACCACCTCATAACTCACCACAAACAGCAGAACCTAACCGACCACAAACATGTAGCCTCAACCTTGCTCCTCTATCTAACCCACGTACCCCTTTGCCAAAAGAGAATCCCCAAATCCTAACCCAGAAGGATACCTTGTTGGAACCTACACGCGCTGTGGGTAAACTAACTTCTGTTCAAGAAACGGTAAAGACCTCCGTTGATAAGGCATCACCACTGTCCATAAAGAAGTGGCTGAATGGAAATGCAGTGAGCGCAGAAAAAGGAGAAGCCTCCTTCTCTGCCTCTGAAAAGACCATACAAAAGCCAACAAAGGAGGATTATGAGGATGTCCCCAAAAGATATGTCTTTGGGCGAGGCCTTTACTACATCGCTATGAGCTCATGTGTGCTCCACATGGGATGCAGAGGTTGCATGATTGGTATATGAGAGCATCATTGGTGGAAATCAATGCCTTCGGCCGCTGTTTGTACCACCACTTGAATTTCGGTTGGGCCATTCAAGATCCCAAATTGACTTCGAGGACATTTGGTGGATGTTTCGCCTAGATAGACTCGAACTACAGCTTATGAGGGTGTGGTGCCCGTAAGTTCCACTCGTACATAACTATGTTCTATTTCTAAAACGATGTATGGCATGAAATCGACTTGGCCGTGTGCTTTACGAGAATGCAAATAGCCGATCAGGAGATGCGGTTTACTAAGGACCCTTCTTTTCAGAAGAGGAAAAAGGTTGGGTATCTCGACCCGTTCTCAATAAGTGAGTGTGCGCACACATTGGTTATGAGTGATGAGAACAGCCTATTCTTGGGCAAGACGAGGATGAAATAGCCGAATTAGAGTGGAGGAGCGGGACGGGCGGAACTTGCTTTGTGGCTAGCTACATAGCAAACATGTTTCTTGAATTCCAAGACAGGAGTGTTGTATGTGCACCATACTGGTTTGGGTATGTTTGTCATAAATTCCCTTATTAATTTTGATTCACAAACTTGTTACTGTTTTAACACGTAACTTCATTAAATTGGTGCAGGGGTCATTGCATTTGTATGTACATTTATCTTTATGATGCACGGGTTTTGGTCCTTGACTCTGCAGATTTCCCAGTGGCAAGTTTTCAAAAATTCATCGATATTTTGAATCGGTAATGTAGTGCATCTGTTTTGTTTTTTTTTTTTTTTTGCAAAATTTCTATTTTGTCTAACAGACTTGGAAATGACTTGGTGAATTCATAACATATCCGCAGGGCATATTGGTTGTATAAGATGAAGGGTGGACGGTATGATTTAAACAAAGAAAAGAATAAGCTACACGTGCGGACTAAATACCAGGTAATTTGAAATATAAGCACTCCTATTTGTCTTGTCTTTATGTTTCAGTATGGATGTTCTGTGACTTCAAATACTAGCAGCATTCCATAGGTGATATGGCAAAGAACGAAGAACATGCCCCAGCTAATAATGAAGAAAAAATTGCAAAGCATATGTCAGCAGCCAATATAACTCAGTTATGCACAAATGCATAGGAAGAAGTAGTACCATGTTAACATGCATAGTGGCCAATAATTTATTCAACTTTGGTGAACATGTTTAACTGAATATCTAAAGTTAAGAATAACTTTATGGTACTGGCCAATAACTTTTGCACTCTTGGAACCACAGATAGTATTTCAGTTTAGAATATGTAACTTGGGTTAGCAAACTGCCATGCTAAGACTGCAACGAGAGTACAATGCATTGTTTTTTTTATGCCACTAAGATAGTATATTCATGCTGCTTGTAAGTTTGACTTTAGATGAAAGTTCTATCATGACTTAAACTTGGATTTGTAAGCATATGCTTCAACTTTTTTACTCTTGAAACCACTGTTTACCATTCTGTACTTATTATTACTTTTCAGTTCTTATGCACTTATTATTACTTATCAATTATTATTTAGTGTCATAAGCAACCAGAAGGATCGCAGCAATGTGGGTACTATGTGTGCGAGTTTCTCAGGCACAACGGTCGGTACCTGAGCAACCCTAAGAAAGTAAGGTTACATGCATGTGAATGTCATTACTGACGCTGTTTCCAGATATTGATTGGCTGATGTGTTAATATGTACAATGACTCAATATTTTTTTGCAGGTATACAAGTGTGCTGATGCAATGGATAACCATCTTTCGGTTGAAGAGCTCTGGAACATTTGTGATGACTTTTGCCAGTTCATCATGAAAGAAATACTTCACAAGGATGGGAATTATTTTGATCATGATGGTGAGTTAGCGAAACAAAGAGTACCAAGGTTACATAGATCTGTAGCTAGAGGGTCTGGCGGTTCACTCGCTAGAGCGTGAGAGCCATTAGGATTTTTAGTACCAAGGTTCAAAGTGTTTGTGCCTACACTGTTTTAAGTATGGATGTGGAAAACTTTGTTTGTAATGCCTCCACTGTTCATGCATGGATAAGTATAGTTATCTGTCATCTTTGGTTATTGTGTCTGTGATTTATATTTATATTTTAATTTTCCAATGGGCGCAGGGAATAATTAATTTGTGCTAAATTTGGACGATTAGAAAACGAATTATCACGGACGGCTCGTTACAGGTTCCGCCTGTGCAAACCTTGCTGGTGGCGCCAATTTTTTCATATTTTGAAACAATTACACGGACGGGTTGTTTATGGAACCGCCTGTGTAACACGTATTGTGGAAACGGTTGATTTAAAACAACCGCCTATAATAATAGGATCTCTACAGGCGGTTGGTTTAATAAGGCGACACAATTAATAGTTCTATACTAGCGCCTTGTTGAATGCGCCGCTTGTGGAAACCAGGAAATGTACTAGCGGCTGACACTAACAACCGCGAGTGTTCATAGGGCTTTACTAGCGGATCAGAAGCAGCCGCTTGTACTATTGCGTTTTCCACTGTCGAAGCATACAGGCGGGTCTGGCTGCCGCTACTAGAGACCCATATGGAACCGCCTGTACTGGCGCCCAGCACACCTGTACTGTCCACCCTTTACCCAACAACATATTACATTTCGCGTATGCTATTCCCTTAGGGCAACTACAACGCTGGCAGCACGCACTGGTAGCCCTAGCAAAATCGTACTACTCCACGTCGGAGAGCTACACGAGAGACCAAAAAATTTCCAATCGAGGCTGTACGCTTGTGGTCCTACCACTATCTCTGGTCCCCCGTACCTTTATTCTTTTGCATGTGTTTCTCTCTCTCTTGTGGTCCGGACAAGTCTTTGCCTCAATTCTACAGCGCGCTTTAGTTCGCTGCTTCGTGTTTTTGTCAGCCGAGGCTGTTGGCTCCTCTGCAGGAGTCTCTGACTCTCTGCGAGGCAACAAGGGGATATGACATGGAGACATACTGCGGACGTGGACGCTAGAGCAGCACGACAGGTTGGAGCGTTGGGGAAGCCCTTACGTTACACTTACACATCTGAAAGATATATACACAGTCCATGACCATTGCTTGCACGTCGAGAGAGGTGGTCACTGACGAGTTCTCGAACCATCAGTAAGCATACCAACAGATCTAGGCATCTGCTGCTGTATTCAGGCTCCAGCGCTGGTCCTCGGTCAATGTCCCTGACCCCTCCAGGCTCCAGCTCACCATGATGCATGTTTCGATGTATTCGCAGCCGAGTGCGTGCATCTCCCTGCCACTGCGCCTTGCCCTGCTCAACCAGCGTACAAACAACTCATACGTCGTGGCATCAACTGCTGGACTCCGATCCATTACCATTCGATATATGATATACTCTCTGCTCCTACACGTAGAGGCTACAACACGACGTCGCGTCGCTTCTTGGGGTTCTGCTCGGCAGTCCCTTTCCGCATCATTGCCACGAACTCGCTGTAGTCGATCCTCCCGTCCTGCGTCGATCATGCACCAACAATTCATTCCAACCCCCCATCGATCAGCCGACCGACCGAGCTCATCATCATCATATATAAAAATCGTTCAGAATCCATGTCACATGACTTACGTTGTCGGCGTCGACCTCCGAGATGATGTCCTTGATGTCCCTGCCGTCCAGGAGCCCCTTCTCCTTGAGCGCCTGCTCCAGCTCCTCCTTGGAGATGCACCTGCCAATAAGCCACGAGACGAGACTAGCAGCTCAGGATTCGCTGCGGCATTTCAGCTCACAACGACGATGCATTGCATGGCATCGTCTGAATTCTGAATGCTGGGTTACCCGCTGCCGTCCTTGTCGAAGTACTGGAAGGCGGTGTAGAGGTGCTCCTCCCTGTCCATCCTGTTCATGTGCATCGTCGCCGTGATGAACTCCTCGTAGTCGATCGTCCCGTTCCCGTCAGCGTCGGCCTGCATTTATTTGCAATCATATCTTTCAGCTTCAGCACCGTGTGTGGAAATGGAAATGGAAATGGAAATGGAAACTCACGGCCGCCATCAGCTGCTCCACTTCGGCCTCGCTGAGCTTGGTGCCCTGCTTGGCCAGCCCTCGCCGCAGCTCGTCCACGGTGATGGTGCCGCTGTTGTCGGCGTCCATGCTCTTGAACATCTCTTTCAGGCCCCTGATCTCCTCCTCCGACAGGCATCCGGCAATGACCTGAAGCGTTCGATTCAGTGATGATTCAGAATGGTCGGTGGCATGTCAGGCAGGTCCTTGAATTCAGTTCAGAATGTTGTGTCTGGAAATACACGACGTACTCTGAGCGCGGCTTTCTTGAACTGGTTCATCGCCGTGAACTGCTTGAGCCTGTTCATGACAGCGTTGTCCAGTGGCGTGTCAGGCGCCTCGCCATCTTCCTTGATCCAAGGATGATCTGCAAAGCAAACAGTTTCAATTCAGCGCGCGATTCAAATTCAAAACTGCAGAAGAGTCAGCTGCGTGCAGGAGGAGAAGGAGAAGGAGAACATCACATACTGAGGACGTCGTAGGCAGAGATCCTCTTCTTGGGGTCAGAGGTGAGCATCTTCCTGACGAGGTCCTTTGCGCTCGGCGAAATGCGCGGCCACGGGTCGCTTGTGAAGTCCACCTGCCCCCTCAGGATGGAGTTGAAGATGCCGTGCTCCGATTCTGAAACGCATCATCTCATCTTTCAGATATGATTCCTGTTGGGTGGTGTGATGGAGGTAGGATCGGAGCGACATGCAGGCGCTGAAAATAAACAATGGGAGGACGATCGACTTGCCTGCCCAGAATGGCGGAACTCCGCAGAGGAGGATGTAAACGATGACGCCGATGCTCCAGATGTCGGCCTCGGGCCCGTAGTTCCTCTTGAGCACCTCCGGCGCGATGTAGTAGGCGCTGCCGACGATGTCCTTGAACACCTCCCCCTGCTTGAAGAAGACGGAGAGCCCAAAGTCCGTCGCCTTGAGCGGCGCGTTCTCGTCCTTGCTGAGCAGCAAAAAGTTCTCGGGCTTGAGGTCGCGGTGGATGACGCCCAGGGAGTGGCAGGTGTGCACGATCTCCACGATGGTGCGCAGCAGCGACGCGGCGGCGCGCTCCGTATACTTTCCCTTGGCGATGATGCGGTCGAAGAGCTCGCCGCCGGCGCAGAGCTCCATGACGAGGTGCACCGACTGCTTGTCCTCGTACGCACCCTTGAGCTCCACGATGTTGGGCTGCCCGGCGAGGTGGTACATGATCTGCACCTCCCGCCGCACGTCCTCCACGTCCTCCTTGGTGGACAGCTTCCGCTTCGCGATCGTCTTGCACGCGAACCGCTCCCCGGTGGCCTTGTGCGTGCACAGGCTGGTGACGCCGAACTGGCCCCGACCGAGCTCCTTGCCCACGGTGTAGATGCTGCGAACGTCCTCCATGGGGCGGCCCAGCACCGGGCCGATGGGCGCGGGCGGCTTCGTGGGCGTGGGCGCCGACCCGGCCGACGCGCCGGCCTTGAGGGACGTGCCGCCGGAGTGGAGGCGGGAGGAGGGGTCGGCGGAAGAAGCGGGGTCGGACTCCGCTTCCCCGGAGCCCGGGCAGCAGTTGCCCATGGCGACGGGGCGGCGGAGGGGGCAGCGGCGTCCGTCCCCCCGGCCGGAGAGGATGAGGGTGATGGGGGTTGTGGAGCCGTAGCCCGTAGGGGGGCCCAAGGAGACGACCTGAGAAATTCTATAGCGCCGGGGATTGGGTGGTGGCCATGGCCGAGGGAAGGGTGGGTGGGGAGGAAATGGCGGGAAGGGAAACGCCGGCCTCCCTCTTCCCGTTCCCGTTTGGTTTGGGTTGTTCTTCTCTTCTCTCTTTATTACGGATTTCCTGTTTTGGAAGGTAAGCTTATTGACTTATTACACGGAAAATACTTGATTGCAAGCTTGTTGTAGGATGGATTTTAATGATAAAGATGAATAAATACAAATTATAGTGGATTTGGATAAGTTTGGATTGTTTATGTGCACTTGATTGCTTAACCATGTCAATTTCAATCTTTGTTTTTTTTTTTGGAAAGAATAAGCTTTGGTATTATACAATTTCAAGCTTTGGTATTATTGGTCTCTAGTATGTATTATCCATGGATAGTAGTCCAAGTATAAGGTTCTTCATTAATTTGTCTCCATGAGTTGTTTGAGATGTTTTAATTCTAAGTCCTCACTTTTGAAGTAGGGTCTAGGTGTAGATCTTGGCGCACTAATATTGGATTAGACACTAATAAAAGGAGTTGTATTCGATTAGTCACGAGTTATTTTTACATTAGGTTTTGGATTGGGTGTTAGTTTCCTGTAACTCTAGTTGGACTTTTCTATTTGGATATAGACCTCAATGCATTTCCACTTCTACATTTCCATTAAGCTCATATATGTATTGTGCATGAGGGGCATCCACACTTCGCTCATATGTAGGCTCCGTTTGGCTGCTTAAATCGTTTCTGATTTTCTATACAATCATTCTAATCGAGAGAAACAACACCAAGCAGGATAGTAGTGAAACATTTTATCCTAGAAACGTTTCTCCATCGTTTCCTATACTCTTGAATCAGCTGAAGGCCAGTTTGGTAGTGATTCTCTTCTGTTTCTAGTGGCTCCTTTACATGTTAGCAATTGTATGTTTTTTTTTTCAAATATGATCTTTTCTAAGAGGAACAAGTTCAAATGAGTTATATTTAAGTTGTTCTTTACCATAAAAGTTGGATTTTTAAGAATATTATTAGTTATATATTTTTTTTAAAAATATGTTTTCTTTCAAATCAAATCCAGCCTACTAGCCAAATAGTTTCTCGAAGTGATTATGATTTATCATCCAAAACGTTCCTTTGAGAGAATCTAGACCAGGAACATTTCTAAGAAGATTCAATGAATGCAAAAGAGTAAAATGCAGCCAGAGTACTCAAACTATTGGGCTATTCCCATCTAGGTAACCGACTATCTGGGTATCCGATCTATTACCGATGCACAGCAAAGGTCCAAAATTTGCCACGTCATTGCCACTTTTTTAAAAAAGACCATATCTATTTTATCTTTCTCGCAGCTAAGTCCACGCAGGGCAGGGCATGGCAACGAGCAGAGTACGAGCAGGAGCTCGCGCAGGTGTACGTCGGGTGGAGCCACGCCGTGAGGGCCCGTGCGAGGTCTCGAGCACCGTGCTCAGCCATGGCGTTCGCGGACGCGTTCATGGACAAGCAGGTCGCGCCGGGGCACAAGGCGGCCGGACGGCTAGCCGCCGGTCACCGCGGGCGCGCGGGCGAGCTCCGCCCCGGCCATCGCGACGGCGCGCGGGCGGACCTCGGCATGTACGAGGCGCTCGCCGACGTGCAGCCGGAGCTAGAGGTGCTCTTCTGCGACGAGGACGCGTGGGAGTTCTCGACCACCGTGCTCAGCCATGGACGAGTAGGCTGCACGACGGATGGTGCGCGGGCGGCGTAGCCCCGGGGTGGTGCACACACGGACGAGCCTCTGCCACGGCCACGCATGTGTGCGAGCAGGCACTGCCGCCGCCTCTGCGGGCGCTCTGGCGAGCCGCTGCCGCAGCCACGCATGTGCGCGAGCAGGCACCGCCATGGCGCCACCACTTCTGCGGGCGCGCGTGTGCGAGCCACTGCCGTCGCGATGCGTTCGTGCGTATGTGTGCATTCACCTCAAGAATCTGCATGACACCAACGAACATGACGAGCGCATTGATCTATTACGTACTTCAACCAAGCAAACATGGTAGAAGGCATTGATCTGTTACGTACTTCAACCAAGCAATCGTGGTGGAAGAGTCTGAGCACGGCGGGTCCAGCGGTGGAGAAGTCCCTGTACGGCGCCCGCCTACTCCTGCCGAGGACGTGGCCACCGCCGCCAGCGGCAACGACTGTGGCTCTCTGATCAAGGTAAATTAGCTTAACGCACTACATGCATGCCGATCGCTGCACCTCTGATTGCACTGCGTCATGGAGATCATTACAGTCTCGGTGCTCAAGCCCGAGCTGCTGAAGCTCCGGGAGCAGAACCGCGTCATGCGAGAGCTCATCAAGAAATTGGAATCCTGACGCTGTCCAGCCTGTAGCGTTGCCGCCGCCACGAACACCGAAGAGCAGATGCTGCGCCTGGAGAATGCCAGGCTCGAGTGCCATGGGACATGCCGATGAGGGACGACGACACGACCAGCGCCAACGCGTGTGTGCGGGCGAGCTCTGCCCCAGCCAACGCGTGCGCACGGGCGAGCTCCACCCCGGCCACCGCGGGCGCCCGCGAGCTTCGCCCCGGCCACCGCGGGTGCGGCGAGCTCCGCCCCGGCCACCGCGCGGGCGCACAGGCAAGCTTTCCGCCCCGGCCACCGCGGGCGCCGGCGAGCTCCGCCCGGGCCACCGCGAGCACGCAGCTCCCCTGCGGTGGCTCTGGCGCTGATGCGTGGTGGTCTGCCTCTTCCCTGGGGTGGACGGACGGCAGTGGCGGAGGACGAAAAAAATTTAAGGTATGGCGAAGTCGGTCATAACATAGCTGACAAAATTGAGGCTAGTCTCGTACTCTCTTTAGTTCTGCCCTTTCTACGTTTGCGTTTGCGTTTCCTTGGTGCCAAGCTGGCCACTTCGCCCCGGGCTAAACCAAAAGAGCCCCAAATCCCCATACAACATGGCACAAATATTCCCCTCAAAAACATGGCATAAATACCAGCCCAGGAGCCAAGAACAAGGTCCAAGAATGATTCGCTGCTTTTCTTCTTCCTCTGACCGGCAACCTAGACATGGTAATAGCGAAACTTCATGTTCCTTAATCCGTTCATGGTAGAGAGTGATTTAAGGAAGATAATCGCTGATATTTCAAGGTATGGCGACGACCACACCTTGCCATTGAACAGCTCCGCCCCTGACGGATGGCTCGCCGCGGCTGCCTAGAGTTAGTTGCGAGAAAGATAAGATAGATAGGGTCGTTTTAAAAAAATTGGCAATGACGTGGCACGTTTTGTACCTTTGCTGTGCATCGACAATAGATCATGTACCCAAATAGTCGGTTTAATAGTTCGAATATCTAGATGGGAATAGCCTAATAGTTTGAGTACCCTGGGTGCATTTTACTCAATGCAAAAAGTAATCTCCAATCTTAAAATTCCATAGTTTTTTTAACTCTAATTGCCTAAAATATATGCACAAGAGCTTGTAAACAAGACCGTATATTGGATGACATTTTCTCAGTACACCAACTTTGTGAATGCTTCCAGGTATACAATATATAACTAGTTGGATTTGAAAACAACTTTGCTAAAAAGAAATCTGTTTTGAGTTAGTGTTCTATTCGTGTTGATGGTGTAAAGAGAGAATAAGGTTTACAAAGGAGAAAAATCAAACTATGACGGTACTTCGAAGAAGTAAAATACACCTTTTTTAAAAAAAAAAAAAAAAAGCTTAGGTCAACGAGTAGTAGCAAGGTGACATATTAGGCTCAAAGGGGGCGTAATATTGTATGGGTGGCCTATGGGCCTCCAAAGGTTCCTTTTCAAAAATCGGTACGCCGAGAATCATCGTTCAGGTGGAAAAAAAAGACAGTTGTTTTGAATGATTGGCTTTTTGTGTGCTCGTAATCTGGGAGCCTGGGACGGTATAGGTGAATCTTATGCTGTGCTGGTGATGATGCGGTGGCGCCGGAGCTACTCATGGGTAAACATGTCGACACGCTGTTGAATGTTGATGTGGAAACATGTACACATGATCGACGTGCCCCCGTCACGTCTGCTTCCTCCGCGTCTCCGCGACGGGACACCCTCTGAAATCAGCAAAGCCGATCAGGGTCGATGGCGCCAACTGGTATTGACAATCACTCTCTGATTGCATTGGATGACCACTGGCAGGCGGCAGCGTCAACTCTTCAATATAACCGGTAGCGATCGATCTCACTGTCAGCATCAGGACGGCGCGATCTCACTGACACCCTCAGGACGGCGTAGCACATACTGCTAGTACTACTCCGTATAGCACGCATGCAGCAGCCGCCCGTTCCGCGCAGCGGCGCAGGGCAGTGGACAGCTGAGCACGGTTTTTTTAACCGCCCGGTAAACCGCGGTTTACCGCGGTAACCGGACTTACCGGACCGGTCCGGTTCCGGTTCGGACCGGTTCGGTAAGTCCCAAATTCAAATTTCAATTTTGTAAAAAAAAATGCTGAAAAATAGTTCATGATTTATAGAACACAATGGTGTCAAAATTATTTCAATTTGAGTTCGTTTAGTATTTATTTAGACGTTTAGAAGTTTGAAAAAAAGAAAAAGAAAAAATACACAGCCGGCCCGTTAAGGCCCATTAAATCATAAAGGTCGAAAAACATACTAAACAAACTCAAATTGAAATAATTTTGACACCATTGTGTTCTATAAATCATGAACTATTTTTAGAATTTTTTTTAGCATTTTTTTAAAAAAAATAAATTTGAATTTTGAAAAAACCACTCAAAAATAGCGCTCAAACGGGCGGTCAAACCGGGCGGTAAACCGCTGAGCCGTAACCGGCCAGTTTCCGTACAAACCGCCCGGTTCACCATGTCCGGAGGCGCCGGCGGTCGGGAGGCTTCGGTCGGTAAAAAAAAACCGAGCAGCTGAGTCGTACGCGGCATGGATTTTTAGACCGGGGCAAGGCACGGGACGGGCGGCACCGGCACGGGTCGGCAGCCGGTGGGGGCACCAGGCCTGCCGGCCCCGGCCCAATTGAACCAATTCCTGTGCGCCCCCATCCCCCACGGCCCGACCTGGCGGATATCGTGACATGCTTGACACAGTGGCTGCCGGCTCGGCACACAGCGGCGCTCCACGAAAGGAACGAAACGACACGCGCAGTTTTGTTTAGGCGCCGGGGAGCGGATCAGTGCACACGCAGGCTTCGCAGCGCCGAGATGCCGGATCGCTCGCACTCCCAGGCACGCACGCACGCTCGCTCGATTTTGGATTTCCGATGCCGCATTTGATTGAGCATTTGATTGATTAACAACTCCTTGGATTCACCGCGGGCGCTAAAAAGTGTAGCCGCATCTTGTGCTCGTTGGCTGAACGACACCTCCTCTACTGATCGAGTCGCATTGGTTCCGTCCGTCCGTGCGTGCGTGCGCCGCGCGACATGTGGTCGGCCTGCCTCGTGCGACGGACGCCGGAACGTGCGCACGTGCGGGCGGGCGGCGGGCGCGGCATCTGTGCCTGCCACCTGCGCTGCGCCGCCGATGCGCGGGCTTCCGATCTGACCGAACGCCGATCATGCCTGCCCTTGCATGCATGTGGTCGGATTGCACAACACACACGACGACATGCATGCTGATACAAGTACCTCACATTAGCAGCTGATTTCAATGAGCTCGTCATTCTACCAACCATCATGCGGATCAGTGGATTTTGGTTACCAAATCCCGTTAGATCCAGTCATAGCATATCTGCATATGATACGGCTAAGCACATGGCTCTCGAGTTCCCCTCCTTGACAAGACGGGAGAGCTGACTAACAAATGCATACTCACCATGCCACCACATTATATATCTCCTCCGTCGCTAAATAAGTATCATTCTCGCTTCCCAAGAAATATCTGTCGGTAATTATATATTAAAATATATAAATATTTATGCTTTATCGGTAATTATATATTAAAATATATAAATATTTATCTACGTAATTAGTATCATCGGAAAGATTTTTACATCTATTTTTTTAACAAATTTATTTAGAGATAAAAATATTACACGTATTTTCTATACATGAAAACCCACGACGACACTTATTTAGTGACGGAAAGAGTATATTTTTTTAGATGAGAATACTTTTTTATTTATTTTTCCCCACCTTTAACTTTAATATAGTACAGTACATACCTTCAACTTCAATGTAGTGTAGTACATATACACACAGTAACGTGACGTGGAACCCAATATCAGCATGTAGTACGGTAAGTAGAAAGAAACCGATCAAGCAGACAGCACTGTGTTACTGGATAAGCACACACAGCCCAAGTCCCAGACGATAAAAAGCACAAAACAACAGGCGCCATCTCTGTCCGTCTGGATTCTCCTCCCCTGCTGTCAAGAGAACGACGACTGGCTCGAGCTAATCACCTGTAGCGATCAATGGCGACGTCCAACCGCTTGCCGCCCAGTGGATGGAAGCAACACGACAACAGTGAATCTGATCTGATGCATGCCCTACGTCATGGGAAAATTTGGAGCTAATACGTTTTTTTTTGGCCCGGAACTTACATGAGATTGGCACAGGCTATAGCAAGCTTGGACTTGCGACCGATCGTCGTGGGCTCTCACACCTGGCTCACCACGGGTGAACAAGCAACAGGGCCGGGGCAGGCAAAAATTCACCGAAACCAATTTAACCAAAACTTTTGTAATCGATCCGATGAACAAGCAATTAAGCTGGCATTAATCAAAACTAAAATTGTGCCCATTTGCATATACGTCAACTTTCAAGAAAAAAACCAGAGCTACACGATTGGACGGGATTAGTTGCATGATGGACATGTTTGGATCCATTATTAGCACTAAAAACTACTAGTAGCTAAAACTAGTATTATTGGATTCAAACTGTTAATAAACCTGCTAATTATTAGCTGAAGAGTTGCTAACTATTACAGTTCATAGGCTCCTTTAACCTACTATTCAGCCCTTTATTAGAAGGTGGATCCAAATAAGCCCATTGTGAAAATTAGCTAGAAAAAAATGGTGTTAATAGATCCAAACAGATGAAGTGACTAGCCTAAACGCCTTTTGAACGATCACTCAGATGCGGCTCAAATGAATCTACAGACTCGTCGGAGTCACTGCTCAGTACTGACCTTGTCAAAGAACAGGTGTGTGCGTGTGTGCGAGGGTTACTGTCTTACCGATCAATGTTTTTTTTCCCTCTTTACGTGGAGAAAGGAACAGTAGAGAGTAGAGAAGCAAAAAGTCTATGAGCTTTTCATTTTGCTGCCATGATTTGATTAACCCAATAGCAGTAGCACAGGTTTTAGCTATGCGACACGAAATGAAAATCCGGACTGTTGTGACGTGAAAGATATGATAAACCGGTGGTGCTCCCGAGGGGGTTAGTTGAAGAGATAACGAGGACTAAACAAATTGTGGGAAATGGTGCACAGGTTAGTACAGGATTATCAAAGCAGGTGAAGAAATTTGCATCCAAAGCTCCTGATCGTCTGTGGCGAGGCAACAAAGGCCTTCTCGTCGCACCAAAACAAATGCGTAGCCGTGTACCACTAGTCTCCACTACATACAACATATATTGTTTCCATACCGCAAATAGTTTGTGTGCCTAAAAGCATCTCAAGAATCTTTTTTAGACTCTGTCGCAAAAAAAAGAATCTTTTTTAGACTTACCCTCTAAATCAGCATTTTTTTAAATAAAATTTGTTCTCTACATCTTTTCATTCTCCAATGCTTCTATCTCTTACGTAGTTTAGAGAGTCAGTCCTGCTTTTTATATTTAGCTAGTGGGAAATTCGTAGTATATGATGACTATATTTGAATGTATGATGAACAAACTATTTGGATTGTATTTTTCACTAAAATTTCTATTTTTAATTGAAAAAATATAAAGAGATCTTTAGAGTTGCTCTAACATTTCACGGTACCTGTACACAATCTTATTGCTTTCTTATGCATCACGACTATGAGGCATCCGTGCCTATGTCTTCTTTTCGCCCGGCATCAAAGCCTCGATAGCCCCGTGTGCTCGATGACTAGGCGGTTTGGTGTCCTTGTGCTTTGGTGGCTCCGCACCCGACGGCTCCGCACCTCTACGCCTCAGTGGCTCCATGTCCGGCGCTAGGCAACTTCGTGTACCCTAAGTCGGTGCCCTACATCCCTCGCTCGTAGATGGTGTTTTGGGGGAGACCCGCGCACAATTTTGAGGAGCCGAGCGAAGCTACTTTTTTAGGCTCCATCAATCTCATTCAACTTCAAAAAGTGCAAAATGTGGGAGGAGCAGGACGGAGCAATAACCTTTGATCGCGTCTTTGGTTGGTTGTGTCCCGAAGCTACTCCTGGAGCTGTTCTAGGAGCGCTACCAAATAGAGACAGGGGCAACCACGACATATTTTACCTTAGCAGGGTGCAAAATTAACTTATTGATATGTACTTTATTAGTAAAACGAAAGTTGCAAACATGTAAATTGTTAGCACATACTAAGATGGTCCGCACCAAATGAAAACTATAAGGGTGGTTTGGTAGTGAGTGGATGAGTGGTAAAGGGCAGGAGAAGTAAGAAAATGAAGAGAAGATTTTTGTTTGTTTGTTTGCACCAGGTTCTAAAATAAGTTGCAAATTGGTGTTGGACAAGTCCCTCTTTACAAATAGGTCTATTTGGATGTGTTTATAAGATGTCATTGCTAATTGTAGCTAGTTCAACTCTATAATGATTCCATAGTGACATGCCGTGACGAAGCCAGGAAATAATTAAGAGAGGGGGGGGGGTTAAATGTCATCTTCTACCTCTAGCAACACTTCCTACACCTTCATATATGGCTAACAAATCAAGGGGGGCTTGACGTGTTCGGCGGTAGAAGGGGAGCTCAAGCCCGGGTTGCCCCTCCTCCCCCTCGTCTGGCTTGAGATGTGAGAAAGATAACCAATACAAGAAACATCAACTGTACAAACATTAGTACCTTCTTTGAAACATAAAAAAATTATAGAAATTTCTATAGAATTAGTTAAATTTTACAAGAAAATCAAGAAAACACAAAAGTTTTCCGCGTTCCAAAGACAACCTAAACCCACTTCAATGCTCCTCTCTCCTCGTTGCACGATTTAGAACACACAATGAAGGTGCCCTGCCCCTGAGCCTGCCTCATCGCTGGCCACTCTGTGCGCGGAAGCATGGGATGGTGGCTTCCTCCCGCCTAGAGATTGGTATGGTCCAAACGTCACTCCTCCTCCAGTGGCGGTGGGGACTCACTAGTCCGTGAAATCATTATAAAATGGCCGCAGTTCGAGGCATTGGCAACCTCTGCTGCCCCTGCCGCCGCTCGAGTGGACGGACCCCTCTCCTCTCCTCCATTTCCTCTTGCTTCGCTTCGCCCAAACACAACCGGTTGCTTTCTCAACCCACCACCTCCTCTTCCCTTCCTCAATCACCTCGCAACGCAACCCCTGTCAAATCGCCCCGCTGATCAGGCCGTGCAAAAATCCAAACTTTTTCGACAGGACCCTGCTGGTGCTGTACTCTTTTATCTCGGAGGCAGAAATCCTCTGCTTCCGCTTGCCTTGCGATGCTTGTTTGAGTGCGCGGAGGTGGCGGTTGCATGGTGATTGATGGTGGCCGATGGAGAGTAGACGAGGAGGGTCGGCGGCGGCGGATGATGCAGGCGGGGCGATGCCGAGCTTCGGGCCACCTCAGCACGCCATGTATGTTCCCGCGCCACCGCTTCTTCATTTCCTCATGGTTTCCTCCTCCATCCTCCCGTTTCTGCGTGCTTCTGAGTTCTGACCTCCTGTGGTTCCTGCGTGCTCCTGACTTCCCGTGGTTATCTCGTTTGTCCGTGCATGAGCATGAGCATCATATGATCCCTGATTATTGTTGATTACTTTCTAGCCAACTGATCATCGTACTGCGCAGCGCATGGATTGCGGCGGTGATTGCCTCTGCTTTCCAGGAGGAAAAAGTCGATTGCTTTTTTTTCCTGATTAGACTAGACCTTCATTCACCTCATGTGTTGTAATCATTGGATGGTAACTTTGTTATCGGGTAGTAAGGTTTCTGTTGGCCTTATGCTCTGACAGTAGTGCAACTGCGCAAGGACTGAGATGAGCAATGCTTCTCATTGATGCGCCATGCTGCCTCTGCCTCACTTCACTGCACTGGCCTAATGGTTTGGCAGCTTGCCCTGGTCAACGTCAGAGGCTTGGCTTGTTGTCACTGATCACTGGACACCACATATGCATGTCCCCAACCAGGGTACCGGAGATCATCACGCTAGTAGGGCCATATCTTCATGATGGATAGCAGAAGAGGGGCCTAGGGTTGGGCACGCGTAACCCAACTCATATGGGTTAGTGAAACCTTAGTAGATCATTTGGTATACTGCGTGGGATAGATTGTACTGAGCATCCCAAGCAGTATATATAGAGTACACCGGCTTGCTGGCAGATACTGGATTATAAATCCTGACTAACATCTCTCCCATGGTCGTAGCGGGAGCATCGCAAACGATCAGACTAGAGTAGAAGCCGACTAACAACCCCACAGTTGTTGCACCATTGTGAGTTTGTGACTGGAGTACAAACCGATGAGTAGCTCATTCGAATGTCATGTTAAAATAGAACGACAAAAGAAAATTCATCTTTGCATGCTACAATATGAAGAATGAGTTTTTTATGCTCAATATTTTGTTTTGATGAACAATGCCTTTTCAGTCACACAGATGTGAACAGCATGCAACCTTCTCGAGTGGACTTTGGGGCACTTGCACAGTCAGCTGGATTCCGAATAGAAGATCTTGCTAACCTCAATGCAAGTATGTTTTCAGTTCTCAATCAAATATGCTAGAATTTTCTTCTTATATATGTTCTTCTATTGGTCTGGGAAGTTCAATCATGTGTAATGCGTATTTTTCTCAGCATTGGGAATATATGTATGCTACTCATATGCATCTGGCCTTTCCATTTTTAAATCTGATAGCTAGTTGTACTCTGTCACTCAGTTATTGGTATGCTTGCTTTTTTTCTGCAGCAATTACCAAAGGTATAATTTCTGTTTACCATGTGTACCTGTAAGCTGTAAACTTGGGATTATAATCTGTAGCTGCCACCACAGACAGCAGAGGTCTCACCTTGCAAGCATTGCCACTGTGTCTGTACACAGTTGCAACCCCTTTCATACAAGCAGTCGATTAGTTCTATGGATGCAGATGAACTACTAGCTTTTCTGTTCAATTACCCCATAGTTTGAACGATTCTCCATTATTTTCTCATATTCAGATGCTTTGTTCAATCTGAAGCCAAATACCCATACAATTAACAACAGTCCTCTTCAGTTTGGAAGTTACGGGAAGGTATGCTGGCGGGCCACACACTAAAAATTCTGGTCATTGATCAAAAGCCCGTTGATTTAGTAATGTTCCATACTTCTATCCATATTAGGAGTTGACACAGATTTGTTTTCCTATTTGTAGACTATTTCTCCTCATATTAATACTACAGAAGCAGCAACAGCTGCAACAAGAATTGACCATCAGTCGATACAACAGCAAACAGGAGCACAATCAAATCTGGTGGCATTACCAACTGGTAACATCGAGAACTGGGGAGAGTCAGCTATGGTTGGTAGTCCTATGACTGACACGTCTACAGATCCAGACACTGATGAGGGGAACCAGATGGTAGCAACCATTCTCAGTTCACTCCTTTCTTGGTCTGTTTTATTAGATGAATATTATATGCTTGATTTTCGCAGAATATTCCATACTCAGGTTTTGCTGTTTTCGAGGTTTCTGATGTGCTTAAGAAGAATGTTTGACTTGGAAACATGTTTCAATTTCATACATACGCATAAATAACTTGAACTAATTGTAGGCATCAAGGCTGTCTTGCACAAATAGTATGGATGGTGCATTAGATAAAGCCATTGCATATACAAGTATGATCTGCTCCCATCTTTGACCAACTAACCCATGACTGTTGGTCAATGTTTAGCTGCTGGCAGGATTCTTTCCGTATTTGGAAGCCTGGAGTGTGTTCATCATCCTTAACAAAGTGATCAGTTGAATTACGCTTGCCATTTAACACACTTAATGGATTTCTTGTTGGAAAGAATGCTTCAGTGTTTATATGATTATCTTTTTGTAACATTGCTCAGCATATACCAGTTCACTAATTATCTGCCTATCAGTTTGAACAAGGACTGGTTGCTGTCCCCACAGCTTCTGATTCTAGTGACAAATCAAGAGACAAACTAGATCAGAAGGTACTCTTATCGCTATATTATGATACATTGATCATGTGTTAATCCACTGCTGAATATAAATTTATTTATATATTTTTTAAAACAGACACTTCGGCGTCTTGCCCAAAATCGTGAAGCTGCCAGGAAAAGTCGTTTACGAAAGAAGGTGATTTGGAACATTACTGAATTTTCTCTCCTTTCAGATTCCATTTATGTTCATCCTCTCATCACCTAGTGTGGTACCTGCCGCTACATATTTTCAAGAAATCTTTTCATTTGAACAGGGTATTACATATTATTCTACAGATGAGCTCTATAAGGACTTAGTAGACTATGCATCCAGACATAATTGTGTGCCTACTGCTGCTTGTACCTGCAGTTGTAGATCACATTAGCTTTTTTTTTTGGCTATGATACTACCTTTCCCCCCTTATCTATTTATCATTTTGGTAGAATTAATTTGCACCCTACACCTTATGTTTTCTTCAGGCATACATCCAAAACCTTGAGAGTAGCAGACTGAAACTTACTCAGTTAGAGCAAGAGCTTCAGCGGGCACGTCAGCAGGTATTTCTATTTATTATACATTCATAATTTGAAAGTTATTCCTGGAATTAAACATGCTGCACATGTGTTAACTAATGTGTCATCTTTTTCCATCAGGGTATTTTTATTTCGACATCAGGAGATCAACCTCAATCAACAAACGGAAATGGTAAATACTACACTCACATGTCTCTTTCTAAAAGGTGTACTATTTACTGGGGCTTGACTTCTGTGCCCTTTTCTTGGCTGTTTCTTGGCTCTTATGAGTTATGGATAAAATGAGGACAAAACTAACAAATGAAATAAGCTATGGTATGGTAGCACTTGAGACATACTTCAGTTCCTAAAGAACTATTGTGACTTCCTTAACATTAGAACTTTGCAGGCAGTTTTATCCTTGAAAGCATCCGAATTTCTCCTTTTGATTCCATCATAGTGCTAGTTCCCTTTCATGTTCATGTTCTCTGATCTGTAGGAGCTTTGGCATTTGACATGGAGTATGCGCGCTGGTTGGAGGAGCACAACAAACATGTAAATGAGTTGAGGGCTGCAGTCAATGCACATGCTGGCGATAATGATCTTCGTGGTATTGTTGATAGCATTATGGCACACTACGACGAAATTTTCAGGCTCAAGGGTGTGGCAGCTAAAGCAGATGTTTTTCATGTGATGTCTGGGATGTGGAAGACACCTGCTGAGAGATGTTTCATGTGGTTAGGTGGCTTTCGATCGTCTGAGCTTCTTAAGGTACTAATCTAATGGTTTTTGAATGCACAATTACATTTCTTGACCTGTTGGCTTTTGCCCCTGAACTCCAAGGTACCCTTATGGGAGTTTTCATTCTAACTGAAATATCTAACTGCAAGTCTGTTAATTGTAGCATTTAAGTACCTCATACAAAGTGCAAGATGATAAACTTCTGTCCTGACTTTATTCTGAGACAAACTTCTGAGTGATGCTCATGTTCTCATCTAATTCTTTTAATTTTGTACTAACATTACTGTTGCAGTTACTGGCAGGTCACCTAGAGCCTCTTACTGATCAGCAGCTTGTTGGTATATCCAACCTCCAACAGTCCTCCCAACAAGCTGAAGATGCTCTTTCTCAAGGAATGGAAGCCTTACAACAGTCGCTTGCAGAAACTCTAGCATCTGGATCCCTGGGCCCTGCTGGACCTTCTGGCAATGTTGCAAATTACATGGGACAAATGGCGATGGCTATGGGAAAACTTGGCACCCTTGAGAACTTTCTACGACAGGTTTGGCATGCAAAATCATGGACTTGCTCATTTCATAACACCGAGTTATCTTTCTTTTCCTTAATTTACTGGCTACTCTTTGAGGTCTTTTCTGTAGACTATCAGCTACATCATATTCTTAAATCCATAATCTTCAATAATAAAATTCCTGAGCAGCTTATACAAGCTTAATCTGAAATGACAAATGAATTATGGGAAAGACTAAAATATTGGAAAGGTTTATTTCCTTCAAAAAAAATTATTTGAAAGGTTTACAATTATCAAAAGACTGTTGATAGATAATGACATACAAAATCAGTGACACGGATTTTGATTTCAAGTGATCTTTTTAGCAGATATCTTTATCAAAAGAACTTTAGCAGATAGAGCAAGGAGGTACATAATTTTTAACAATGTCATCTGCAGGCTGATAATCTACGGCTGCAAACACTTCAACAAATGCAACGCATCTTAACCACCCGACAATCAGCACGAGCCCTACTTGCAATAAGTGACTACTTCTCTCGGCTGCGCGCTTTGAGTTCTCTTTGGCTTGCCCGTCCAAGGGAATAAGTTCAATTAATTCATAAATAGGATAATTTTTTGTACTGTCTCTAGTATGTCCATTAGTTCTTTGATATTGCTCATGTGTTAGTGAGATATTTGGATCTAAGATCTTATGAAGGGATGACATGTATGTGTTCAAGTGAACGCTCAGTTCATATTGTAGATCATCACCGGTTATTGGACAAGTTTGTAACAATTTTGGAGGAAAAAAACAGAGTTGTAAATACATCCGGAATAATATAAGAACTTATGAAGGGATGATATTGGAGGATATGATCGACGAACAAATAAGTGCAACATCACTGTTGGGTGATATGGCGTGATTATGTCCGAACTAGTTGAATATCTGTTTGCAAAGTTATGTTCTTTCAAAGAAAGGCCATCCTTCATACACAATCAGCAATCATGCTCTTTTATCATGTATCGGGGATAACTCATGATGAATATGAAGGATTTAACATTACAATGCGAGTGATAAATGGGATAATATGATTTATTGGAATAGCAAGTTACTAGTTGTACAAATTGACCAGAACTAGTAAATTTTCTGAGTCACAAATGTGTTTGATGTACATAGGCATGCTAAGGCCATTACCTACCCTGAATCTGATCTTAAATAAAGTGTTCTGTATAGACAATACACATGGAACGAACGGTGTTCACCTTGGAGCAACTCGTTCTTGAATCAGATGGGAAGCTACTGCCAGGTCAATAGCATCAACTGCTGTCATAGGCTCATAGCTATGCACCAGCTTTACCACGCTGTACAGGGGCTCGGAGGGAAGCTCTGTAGGTGGCATCGGACTTCTCAATCCCATCAAAGACGTACCCGAAAGGTGGCATCATGACATATCTTCCTGAACCAGGTGCAATGTTCAGAACACCATCCTCCCATACCACTCGGCCCCTTGAGATTGTGACTTCCACCATTCCCTACACGAAATGAACATTAGTACATGATGCACCCACAAGTTGCAAGTTCCACACTAAATAATGCTGATTCATGTGTGCAAAGAAGAACCAACCTTTCCTTTCCTGCCCTCGTACACATTAGTGTCGGACCTAGAATGGTGTGTGTGAGCACCCATCACAAAGCTCCTTTCAGGGTTCAGGATTATGATATCTGCATCCGATCCTTCCAGGATTGCTCCTTTTCGAGGGAATATGTTGAAGATCTTGGCGCTGAAAAGGGTGGAGTAATTTGTATCATTGCTGTTTGCTAGTTGAACAACACATTTTGATATGACAATCTGGTTACTGCTAAACTAAACCCTGGTTCGAGCAGATTTAATGTGTAATACCATTCTGTGCTTGTCACTCTGACATAGTCGGTTACAGAAATCTTGCCAGTCTCCTGTGTACAGTGCATAAATATCAGAGTAGAAGAACTGAATAGAGAACCTACAGAATTCTAACTGTTAATTTCTTTTAAACCGTTTCACAAACTGAACTTACCACCATGCTGTCCCAAAGTATATGCATCCGTTCCTCAAGACCTGGGTTCAAACATTCAGGAGAGAGATGTCTCAAGGTCTCCTGTAGACATTACAGATCCTACTATCACTAGCATTTAAGTACAGAGGCCCTACCATTTACACCATTGGGAATCTTCCGAAAATCATCAGAACCAAAAGCTTTCTGTGTGGAGTTGAATGTGCAGTGATCAGTACCTACAAGCTGCAACAAAGTACAGTTAGATGTTTATGTTACTATGCAAAATGCAACATAAGTTCCTTCTCCATAGCAGGAAATGTAAACATTGCTTCTCTGCAATTAATATACCATCTATTTTCTATGTAATAACTAGTTTCCACTAGTGAAGAAAAGCTGAAACACAATATGCAATTTGTTTGACTCCACAGTTCAACGTATGACACAAGTGTGGCACCTGTAAAATTCCTGATGAAAGAGCAGCTTGGAGTGCTTTACCATGCCCTGCTTCCCGGATTGGAGGACTCATCACATACCTAGAAGCATTGTATGAGATAAGAATAATTTATAATCCAAAAAACATTAATACTGAGTTGTTTTCCCATTTACTTTGAGGCAATTGTGAAGTCAGGATCCCAAAGCCTAGAATCATCAAGCACTAGTCCAGAAACCACAGGTTCACCAATGACTCTTTGCCCTGCAAAGTTTTTAAAGTATAACTTAGTCCAGTTACTGAATATTGTTCAATTTAAGTCAAGCGGGACATTCAGTAAATGATCTATCTAAAGAATCATCCAGTTCTCAGGCCCCATGAGGTCATTTCAACAGTAGTCAGGATCCAAAGTAGAATCCAACTAAATTCTGGAAGAAAAGATGCCACGCTGACCTTCTCTTTTAGCCTTGGCAATCTCATCCATTGCGTCGATGCTCATCACATGAACAACGTACAGTGGCGTATTGATGAACTTTGCTAAACGGATAGCCCGTGCAGTTGCTTCTCCTTCTAACTGCAGTGAATAAGAAAACAACATTATTTCACTTTTGAATAGCTTGATGTGAGAACAAAATGACAAAAGTTCCTGAGGGCCCTAATTATTATTGAGAACACAAACATATTAAGGAGCATAACAGAAGAAGAGAAGGCTGCATTTGGGATTACAATTGGAGGTCTTGAGAGAGCATGCCCTTCTGGACCAGTTATCCCAAGGTCAATCATCCGCTGTTGTCCCTCAGCAACAGCATCCCCATTCTCTGCATGAACCATAGCAAGGGCACCAAGCGACTTGCATTTCTGTAGGCCTTGCAGGAGGAGGTCATCAGTGACCATCAAGGAGCCTTTATATGCCATGAAAAACTTGAAAGAATTTATCCCTGTAATTTTGAAATTGATATTTATAATAGGATAATACTTCAAAAATCTGAAAACCATGCACTCATAAAATTGCAGCAACTCCTTTTTTTTTTTAAGAAAAAAAACTGATTCTCATATCGATGCATAGGAGGTTCTTTATTATGTAACAAAGTTTGATTTAATTTCTTAAAAAAATAAGTAACAGTACAGAAAAACCAAAGTATATATACACTGACCATGTTCCTTGACCATCACTTCCATTTCCCTTGCAACCTCATCATTCCACTTTGTAATGGCCATGTGAAAGCCATAATCCATGGCAGCTTTCGCTGCCTTCTGCCTGTAGGACTCCAGGCCTGCAGTCAAGTTGCCGTTCACCGGAATGACAAAGTCGATATGCATCGTCGTCCCACCAGCCAGCGCCGCAGCATGGCCACTGAAGAAGTCATCTATGGTCACGGTGCCCATGAACTCCATGTCCAGGTGCGTGTGAGGGTCAATTCCGCCTGCAACATTCACCAGAAGGCTGATAAAACCGTGCAACAAGTAACAGCAGACTGCATAACAATTCACCACAAGAAAACAGTAAGAATTCACCTGGCATGACATATTTTCCTGTTGCGTCGATTACTCTGACATTATCATCACCAACCTTGAAATGACACCAAAGACAAAAATTACAGTACCTGGTAGAGATCAAAAGCTAACAAATTCATCGATCAACAAAATCAAGTGCCAGGAATCCCATGCGCACCAAAGCACATGGGTATAGGTGGGCGCAGCAGAGTGGCGCCTCGTGGCAACAGACTAACAGAGTGAGCGACACCAGCGAACCAAATCGAACAGGCGCCGGGATCCACCGATTCCGGAACCAATCAATCTCGCGGAGGCGTAAGCGATCAAGCAACTCACCGGGATGTTCGGGCGGACGGCGACGACGACGCCGTCCTCGATGTAGACGTCGGCCTCCTCCGCGCGGTGCGCGTTCACCACCGTCCCGCCCTTGATCAGGATCCTCGTGCCGTCCCCTCCGCCGCCGCAGCCGGCGGCGTCACCCCCGACCGCGCAGAACTGCCGCGCGCGCAGCCGAATCCATCCACGTCAGGCGAGGCGGTCAGCCAGAGCAGACAAAAGTATGCGACGACAGAACAGAGTCAAAGCACACCCACCTCGTGCGCCGGGTGAGACACCGCGGCGGCGACGGCGAGCAGCGGTAGCAGCAGGAGAAGGCGGAGGGAGGCCGGCGTCGCCATGGCCCGTGCTGCCGGCGGAGAGGAGTGGAGAAGAAAGCAGAGTAGATGAGAGAGTCGCTGCCGTAGCCCGCCGCTTGGCGTGTCGTACGCGACGAGCTATTTAACAATCGACGAGCAGCTCGGCGATTGGTTGGGATTTGTGACGGCGCAAGCGCGAAGTGCTAACCTCCGCCTCACCCAATCTGATCGGATAATTCCATCAAGTCCAGGCTTTTGACTACGAGCTGGTTTCACCGAATCCCATCGGCGCAACGCATCATGTTCACCGTCGTGCTCACGCCACACCAAAGTGTCACAATCACCCAGACGGCTAGACCAGGGGCAACTGCTGCTGCACGTGCCTTTGACATTAGCGGATCAGCAGCCAAGAGAGTCCACCCGTCGCAGAACACTTGGCAACGAAAGGGAATATCCATCGACTGGCCAATTCACAGTAAGCACACAAGGCAAGAGCAATACTTGTTACCTAAATCAGTTTCAAATCATTGATCAGCATTTCATCAACGAAGAAAATAGAGATACATACCGCTCATCAGGATCGTTGTACTTCAGCAGTTTAAACATTACAAAGACTAAAAAAGACTGAAGATTTCATTCAGCAAAAAGAAATGAAACTGCACTCAAAACTGAAACTAAGAGGAGGGCTGCAACAATGCTCAGTCACCAGACCACTGAAGAAAGTTTGAAACTGATAATACCCGTCCGGCGCTGCCTCGACAGTAATCTTGGTATGCTGTGAATCAGCTTAGCTTCTCTATGTCGAGCTTCTCATAGTCTTCATAACTGCTTGCCGAAGATGAAGAACCCTCGTTGGATTTCACTCTCTGAGGTCATAGAACTGCCCACGCATTCAACTCTTCTTTTGTTCAGAGACACTTCGACAGTGACGCCAATGAGTAGTAGGCACTGTCACAGTGAGTCGACATATATTATGATGGTTAGGTAAACCATCCACTACCGATCACACTATTACCATCAGCAAGCACGGACAAGAACTGAACAAATGTGATCCAATACGAGTGGGACAGAGCTGGGGAAGGAAGCACCAGCAGGGAGGTTAGAAAGTAGTAGAGCTGCAAGCTCTAGAGATAGATAGGAATCAGATATACATGAGGATGCAGAGTAATAATTGTAATAATTGGCTGTGTACATCCTTAGATGTAGAGGTCGGATATTGTTTTATCCATTATCTAAAAAAAATGAGGATGCAGAGGAGGAGAGAGAAGCCATGAGTACAGTAATTGGGAAGGACTTGTTGAGCTCTTGCATCTGCCTTGGTTCATAGAGAAGCCTCTTCAACAGGCGGCCCTGGTTCGGATAATTGTTACCCCTGCCTGAAAGCCTCTTCAACTCTTGCAGCTGCCGTACTAGGCCCAATGGCTCATGGCCCATACATGAGGTAGCCCAGTCGATGATAGTTCTTGTGAGTTGTGACAGTCAAATAAACGAAGCTTCCTGGCATTAAACAGTTGCCGGTTCTTCCATGCTCCCCCAGTTCTTCCTGGCTTTAAATTAAACAACAAAATAAGAGAAGCTTCCTCACAGAGCCGCTCCAAGAGACTCCAAGAAACCTCTGAGTACTAGGCTACAGAACTGCTGACGCAAAAAACATACACATGTGTAAGGAGCAGACGCTGATTGCGGGCCACTTCAAGGAACAGATTGCTAAAGTTATAGGGCATATCTTTTCTTTCACTTGGAGGAGTGCTCCACTTATTATTAGTGATGCTTAGAGCATGTGCAAAAGGTCACCTTCAAGTCAACACGTCAACACACGCTTTGGGGTCCTCTAGGAGTCTGAACACCTTTCAGTCTCTTCCCACTTATTTTAGCCCTTGCTGCCAAACAACTCTAAACAGACCAAGATTAAGGCCAGAAGAGGAGGAAGCACTGAAGCATACTCCCATGGCTGCCGAAGCTATTTTAGGCGCCTTTATGCAAACCCTCTTCGAGAAACTTTTTGAAGTTCTTCATGATCACTTCAGATCTTGCAGAGGCATCCATGGCAAGCTAGAGAACCTCTCTTGCACTCTGTCTCAATTGCAGGCTTTCCTTGATGACGCTGAAGCAAAGCAGTTGGCAGATGCATCCGTGAGGGGATGGCTGGCAAAGCTCAAGGATGTCGCATACGACACCGATGATCTGCTGGACAGTTACTCCGCCAAAATTATGGGTCTGAATCGGAGACAGATGAAGCTTCGCATAAAGGCAAGTGTCAGTTCTCCCACCTCCTTCTTGCGTAGGAATCTGTATCAGTACAGAATAAATCAAAAGATTAGCAGCATATTGGAGAGGTTAGAAAAGATTGCAAAAGAACGGGACACTATTGGGCTCCAGATGTTAGGTGGAATGAGTAGGCGTGAGACCTCAGAGCGACCCCATTCAAGTTCCCTTGTAGATAGTTCAGCTGTATTTGGCAGGGAGGCAGATAGAGAGGAAATGGTAAGGCTTTTGCTCTCTGACAGTGGACATAATTCCTGCAATGTTTGTGTCATACCAGTTGTCGGCATGGGAGGGCTTGGTAAGACCACTCTTATGCAGATGGTGTACCATGATGACAGAGTGAACGAACACTTTCAGTTGAGGATTTGGGTTTATGTGTCTGAAAGTTTCGATGAGAAGAAGATAACACAAGAAACTCTTGAGGCTGCTGCCTATGACCAATCCTTTGCAAGCACCAACATGAATATGCTTCAGGAAACACTCTCTAGAGTGCTAAGGGGCAAGAGGTACTTGCTTGTCTTGGATGATGTCTGGAATGAAGACCGTGATAAATGGCTCAGCTATAGAGCTGCTTTACTTTCAGGAGGTTTTGGAAGCAAGATAGTGGTAACATCACGAAATGAGAATGTTGGCAGAATAATGGGAGGGATAGAGCCCTACAAGCTACAACAACTGTCAGATGATGATAGCTGGTCTGTATTCAAGAACCATGCATTCAGGGATGGTGACTGTAGCACATATCCACAATTGGAGGTGATAGGCAGAGATATTGTAAAGAAACTGAAAGGATTACCTCTTTCATCAAAGGCATTAGGGAGTCTCCTCTATTGCAAAACAGATGAAGAAGAATGGAAAGGCATACTAAGAAATGATATATGGGAACTACCAGCAGAGACAAATAACATACTGCCAGCTCTACGGCTAAGCTACAACCACTTGCCACCACATCTCAAGCAATGCTTTGCATTCTGTTCTGTGTATCCCAAAGATTATATCTTCAGGAGAGAGAAGTTGATTAAAGTTTGGTTAGCGCTTGGTTTTATCAGACCATTTAGTAGGAGAAGACCGGAGAATACAGGCAATGCATACTTTACTGAGCTACTAAGCAGATCATTCTTCCAGCCTTACAAGGATAACTATGCCATGCATGACGCAATGCATGACCTTGCTAAATCTATCTTCATGGAAGACTGTGATCAATGTGAGCATGAAAGAAGACACGATAGTGCTACCAAGATCCGTCATCTTTTATTTCCATGGAGGGATGACAAGTGCATGCAGTCTGGTCCACTTTATGGCTATAGGAAGTTAAGGACACTAATCATTATGCATGGACACAAGTCTAAACTGTCTCAAATGCCTGATAGTGTCTTTATGAAACTTCAATTTCTTAGGGTTCTTGATTTGCATGGAAGAGGTCTTAAAGAGCTACCAGAATCTATAGGAAATCTGAAACAGCTTCGCTTCCTAGACCTCTCTAGCACTGAAATCAAAACATTACCGGCATCTATTGTAAAGCTCTATAATTTGCAGACACTGAATTTGAGTGACTGCAATTCACTAAGAGAAGTGCCACAAGGCATCACGAAGCTCACTAACATGCGCCACTTAGAGGCAAGCACAAGGCTATTGTCCAGGATACATGGAATTGGAAGTTTGAACTGCCTCCAGGAACTAGAGGAATTTGTTGTCCAGAAGCGCCTAGGATACAAGATCACAGAGTTGAGGAACATGGACCAGCTTCATGGACAGCTTTCAATCCGTGGCCTCAACAATGTGGTTGACAGACAAGAGGCACTTGCAGCAAACTTGAGGACCAAAGAACATCTTCGAACTTTGCACCTTATATGGGATGAGGACTGCACAGTACTTCCTCCAGAGCAGCAAGAAGAAATCCTAGAAGGCCTTCAACCACATCCTGATCTCAAGGAATTAATGATCAAAGGGTTCCCAGTGGTGAGATTCCCTAGCTGGCTGGCTTATTCATATCTTCCCAACCTGCAAACTATTCACATATGTAACTGCAAAAGCAAGGCACTTCCATCTCTAGGTCAGCTTCCGTTCCTAAAATATCTCGATATAGCAGGAGCAAGTGAGGTCACACAAATTGGACCTGAGTTTGCAGGATTTGGCCAACCAAAATGTTTTCCAGCTTTAGAAGAACTCCTATTGGAAGATATGCCAAACTTGAGGGAGTGGAATTTTTATGATGCTGAACAGTTGTTTCCTCAATTAACTGAATTTGGTCTTATTAGGTGTCCACAGCTGAAGAAGTTACCCCCTCTTCCATCAACGTTGACATCGCTTAGGATATATGAATCCGGGCTGAAGTCACTGCCGGAGCTACAAAATGGAGCCAGTCCATCTTCTCTAACGTCTCTATACATAAATGATTGCCCAAATCTAAAATCTCTGCGTGTAGGTTTGCTTGCACGCAAACCAACAGCTCTGAAGAATCTAACAATAGCTCACTGTGAACAACTTGTTTCACTGCCGAAGGAGTGTTTCCGTCCTCTGACATCACTACAGAGCCTGCACATTTACAAGTGCCCTTGTCTGGTGCCTTGGACAGCACTTGATGGAGGGTTGCTTCCCACTTCAATTGAAGACATCCGTCTAAACTCATGCTCTCAATTAGCATGTGTACTTCTAAATGGCCTACGATACCTTCCTAATCTCAGGCATTTTAAAATTGCTGACTGCCCTGATATCAGTGACTTCCCAGTGGAGGGCTTACCTCATACACTTCAGTTCTTGGAAATATCAAGCTGTGATGACCTCCAATGTCTGCCTCCGAGCCTGTATGAAGTTTCCTCACTTGAAACACTACTCATTGGGAACTGTCCTGAGATTGAAAGCTTGCCCGAAGAAGGCCTTCCCATGGGACTCAAGGAACTCTACATCAAACAATGCCCCCTAATCAAGCAACGGTGCCAAGAAGGTGGGCTGGATCGAGGCAAGATAGCTCATATCAGAGACATTGAGATTGATGGAGATGTTATTGTACCTGAACAGCTATAAAAAGGTGACACTCCTACTCATATCTCATACTCATATTTATAGCAATAACATATCTCTTTTTTTTAAAAAAAATAATAATAATCCGGAGGCAGAGGAATGTTATCTCAATTTTAAAAGTCCAGTTAACTAAATTAGGAGGGATGAATGAAACTAGACCATGAAGTATGTGTATGAAAAACTTCAAATTTGTTGTTGCTTTGGCATATGCAAATCACCCCTGTGATGGTTTTTAGCTTCTACTTTGTGGCTTATGACCATATATGTACATGTTGCACCTACAAGAAGTGTCATGTTGATAAGATTGTTGGAGTCTGGGGACCTAAGGTGCAGTTAGCAGAACAGTTGCTAGTAAGAAAATATCAAGCTCTTTGCAGACTTTTAATATACTGACTAAAAGGGTACAATAGCACACAGAATCTGTAATCTATACAAATGCTTGTGCTGATGCTAAGAGCTTACTCCTCCATCCTCAAATATAAGGGATTATGAGTTTATTCTAAGTCCAACTATCCTAAGTTTGACTAAGTTTATTGGGATTAGCACCTACCACATTAAAAAGGTAAATTATGAAAATATATTTCGTAGTTATCTAATGATGTTTCATTGATACTGTAAATCTCATTGTTTTTCCTATAAACTTGATCGAACTGGGGATAGCTTGACCTAGGACAAACTCAGAATCTCTTATATTTCAGAACAGAGGCAGAGGTAATACCATGTAAAGAACACTTACCTAGGAAAATCACCACTATCTTCTACCTAAGTCTTACAACACTTTTGCGGTTTAAAATGTAATCGGCCTAGGAGCTATATCTTTCGATCTCCTTTGGTAAAGAGGTCTAGCCAAAGCAAACTAGATCCCATCTCTTCATAAGCAATTAAGCATGGAATCACCAAAGTATAATCTAGAAATTCAGGCCCAGCCCCCAAATTTTACAGCAATGATCCCCAATAAAGTAAAATTAACATCAATCTCATCACATTAACATCGAATGAAGCAGGGAATTTGATCTAGGTACTTACTGGTTGATATACTGGTCAGGGTGGAACGGGCAATGCGGGCAGCTGAAGGTCTCCGGCGTGGCAGACGCCGTCCCCTGTGCGCCTCCGCTCCGGCCTCCAGCGATGTCATGCCGGCAGGAGGGGATGTGCCGGTCCGGCGGTGCTCCGTGGTCCTCAACTCAGCAACGGACTCCCGTTACCGTTACCGTTAAGTCTGACGCCCCTGAGCAAAACTATGCGGACCCACTGGTCAGTTGCACGGTGACGGGTTTAGTAGGGTTCGGACTGCGGACTCCCGCTTGGGGCTTGGCGGCTAACATGGCGGCGGCGGAGGCGGCACCGGCGCCGGCGCCGCCGGCGCCCGAAGCGAGCGACTCCTATGGCGGCGGCGGAGGCCTCTCCACCGGCCGGAAGCTGGTGCCGTGGTCGAGCTGGACAGAGTGGCGCTTCGTGCGCGACGGCCTCTTCTCCCCCTTCCCCGCCGCCGCCCTTCGCAGGGTAACACCCCTCTTCTCCGGAGCCCGAGAGGGCCTCAATATTTCGGCAGATGGGTGTGAACTTTTTAGTGTTTCGCTGATTGATTCAGATTGCGGCGTGGCGGAGCAGGGGCTCCCTCCCGATCCCCGTGGACGTCACCGCCGCCTTCGTCGAGATACGGCTGCGGGATCCCTTCTTTCGGTACGATGTTTGTACAAAGTTCGAACCTGTTACTAAGCTGCGGAGTTTGGATAGTGCTATATATATGCTACAAGCTGTTTGTTCTTCCCCCAGGAACGGATTGGCTGGGGATGATGCACTGGAGTCAGAGGAGATGCTCGCGATGCTGTACAGCATGGCAATCATGAGGTGAGTAAATTCTCTGTGCAATTGTCATCTTGTTTGTGATGCATGATTTCATATTCCTTTCCACAGTTAAAATTCAACAGAATACAACCAACACTTATTCCCTACCTTTTATTTCCCCACTATCAGGCTTGTAAATGGTTTTGTGGAGAATCCGTACAAGAAAACTGGCCTTTCAATATCTGAACTAGCTGAGGCTGTTGGAATACCACGAGTTCTGGTTGACATTCGTCATGGTTAGAATATATTTTGTTTGTTGTGTCTTTTTACATCGTGAATTAGATTATTTGTTTGATCTAGTTTTCATATGATCACTACAAGTTTATGTCCTGATTATTTATGCTGCATGCAGAGAGTTCCCATCGCAGTCTTCCCTCTCTGCGACTGTTACGCTTGGCAAGCATTAAGGTAAAAATGATTTTGCTATCATCTATAAGACCGCTTGTCATATATTTGCTTCAGTTTACTGTTTTGTTTGGTGTTTCTCAGTTTCACGAGTTTGGGCTTGCAAATTGCTTTCTTTATTTCTAGCCATGATGTTTCGTATTAAGATAAGTTTACTTTCAGGCATTTGATTGGTTGAAGTGTATTTACTGGGATCGCCAGACTAATTCAATTCCTGACGCTCAAGCGGAACTGAGGTTGAGACTGCATGAAATTGCTGGCTTTCTGAAGGAGAATAATTCAAAAGAATCAAAATCAGGGTCCAAAAGGAAACGTGAGTATCGGCAGAGTTTGAGGCTGCAGGCAGATATAGGTCTTATCTGCTTGGAGCTCCTCTAGGATTCTGTATAGTTAATGGCAAGATGGCTTTTCTTGGTTAAGAGTAATCTGACCAACTCCTGCTTGGCATTGAGAATTTCCTGGCTGACTTGCTGTTTGGGTGGTTAGAGATGCATTAGTACAGTCCAATATAATAGTTCTTGGAAAGCTCATACCCACAATTTTCGATAAAGAAGTGTAACTTCAGAGTAAAGACAAACGCAACCCCATTTCTATGATTAAGTACTAACTATTAGACTCGACAGTACAACTATAAATCTTGAACCCATTACGATACAGTGCCCATTTGACTTTCCAGATTGGTATGGCATTCTTTGATCAATACATTGCAGTTTGCAAGGACGATTAATGAATTGTATTTTTTTCTCTTGATGACAAGATTACTCTAGGATTAAGCTCTAGAAAGTGCAAAAGATGCACCTATATCAAAATTTTAACATTTCTTATCTTTTCCATTAATCTCAACCTCTTTTTTGGGCATATGTAGGTGCACGTTTGTAACAAAACATCCTCATTTATTTGCTACAATCAACTCATCTACTTTCTGAATATTTATATTGTGAAAGTTTGATTATTATTTTATTAGAGAAGATAGAGTAAAGTTCCAATTTTGATAGATAACTTCTAAATTACAGGTTCTGAGAAACTAATATCGAAAGCCATGAAGTACGCCAGACGGCTCTACTATGCTTGTCCCTCTGAGGTGGTCTCTGTTCTATTGGATCTTATGGAACTGGATGCTGCAGACTCTGAAAGCAGTGACATGCAAGAAACTGATAGTTTGGCTGTTAACCACTCATCTGACATTCAATTATCAAACAGTGATATGAAAACTATCATACTGAAACTTTCAGAGAAGGAACCAAGACTGCTGCTTAGTGTGCTAAAGTCAGTAATTGAAATGATTGACGCCAAGGAAGAACTCACAGATAAAGGTATAAAGCATCATACTTACCCTTTCTGCAGACATTATTGTGGTATTTCCTTTAATTTTATTCCATGATTTTTTTCACAACCCTGCAATGATAGAGCTGTCAAATTATGTTCTGGTGTCTAGAATTGATGTGTCATATGAAGTGCTATATGTGCAGCCTTGTTTCTGACCCTATTGGTTGATTGTTAGGTGAATCTTATTCTTGGCAGCCAGTTGGGCCATCCAAAGTGAAAAGGTTATGTTCCTTGGTTCTATGGCTTGTCAAAAACATTAAAGAGCTTAAGGATTCAGGCTACATTGGACTTATTCACGAGATAGGAGTACTTTCTTCAGACAAGAATGCAATCCCTCGTTTTTGCCTTGCAAAACTTTTGCATAAGTTATTGAATCTATCCACTCTAGGTGAAAGATGTCTCATAGATGCTGCACTGTTGTTGATTGAAATGGTCAACGATAATAATGTTAAGGAGAAATTGAGGAAACTTCCTGTGTTATGTCTAGGAAGGTTGGCTAAATCTTCTTCCCTCCAAGAATCAAGTACCATAGGCAACCAACAGGAATCAGTTGAAAATGCAACAGAGACACTAGAATTATTCAAAGTGCAGTTGAAGCAGCAGAAGAATGGAACCACTGAAGGATCATTCAATACGAGCACGCCAGAGAAACATGACAGATGGTCCGTAGCGAAGTCATGGACTCCCTGCCCAATAGGAACAGTACCATGTTCATTTAGTTCATGTGCTGTTCTTCCTGCCTTTGATGCCATCAGTCATGAACAAGTTTCCACATTAGAACATGATGAAACCTTTGAGGAGGCTAATCATTCTGAAAGGTTTGAGCCTCAGACAGAGGAGTTGGAGGATGAAAGCATTCTGGAAATACCAAGGTCATCACCAGAATATGAAATTTCAGATGTGACAGAATTGACCTGCCCTTTGAAGGGTAGATTGTTGGTTGGTGGCGTTTGGAAAATGGTAGCTGAAGAGGAGCTGTTCTTGATAAAATCGAGGATGAAAATCTTGTTGTAGTATCCTCAATGGTTGTGAGCAAACAGTGCTGCCTTTTTTTGACAGTCCGTGGGGTACCGGGCTTCTTCAGTATTTGTCCTGATTTTCATATTTCCGTTTGTTACACAGTTGAGCTTGTTTTTTTTTTCCTTCTAAACTTGTCATTGAAGTTTAGGAAATAGTTAATCAGCTAATTCATATATTACTAACACAATGGATCTCCATACTTGTTGCCTGGAGTGGAGATTGTTAACTTAGAAATGCATGACTCAGTTTGCTGTTTTTAATGATCCATTTACATTTCCAACATGTTTGGGCATAAAATGTTCTTGCAGTTCACCATTCTCAGGTGAGTCCGAAAACATGTTCCAATACAGTTTTCCATAGCATATTCAGGACAGATGACCGAGCCCATTGAACCACCTCGACTCACGCCCTTATTTTCGTTGCATCCAATTCTTCTTGATTTTGCTATCCAAAGTGCAAACCAGTGTGCCACTTCTCTCTTATTTTTCCTGTATCCTTTTACCTGGCTGCTTGATGTTTTTGCTTTATGAGTCCAGAGGCCCAGCTATTTATGTATCCTATACTGTGCTTTCTGGTTGGTTGCACTATCACTGATTCTAATAAGACATGAAGAGTGTGGAGACCTCATAGTTCATAGATGGCCATTTCAGTAAAGAAAAAGTACAAAGTGCAAGAGGTTACAAGCAATGCTAGTGCATGCCTGCTGCTGCAACTTACAAGAATGTACTACTATTTCTAATGATTCACTCCATTAATCACATGCATCTATGGTGTGTCCTCAATCCCTGAGGTTACACAAAATTCTTGAAATTGCACTATCCTCACCCTGAAACAATGGCAGAGTTTTTCTTTTTACAATCATGTACTAGGGCCTGGGGCACAAGTTTTTCATTAAGAGGAAAGGGGTGAAACACCTCCATACAAGAGGCCTAGAAGTAGATCGGTGATGCAAGCCGTAGACCGAAGCTAAGATCCAGCGTTCATCCTAGGGATTATACAGCAAGGATTTTGCGACAAACAAAGAAGCTAATAGCCCACAATAGCTTCCTGGAATTCTTCGAAAGATGCTGCACAGATGGAAGAAGCCGCGACTGCTCGGGGGCGAGGCCAAGCTTCCTCAGCGTAACCTTCCCCGGCTGCAGATGCGGCTTCAGCCCAAACTCGTAGAATCCTAGTGCATCTCATTTCAACGAGATTGCAAACTGCAGTGCCCACGGTAATTCACTCCATGCTCCTTACACTAGACCGAACTTTCTCGTTGCGTGTTTAGCCCTCGTTGTGGGTTCAGCGAAAATTCCCAGTGCATCTCATTCCAACGAGATTGCAAAGTGCAGTGCTCACTGCCCACACCAATTCACTCAGTGCTCACTGCTTCTTACACGAGCGAACTTTGTGCATTTGAGGTGTTAGTTTCACTCTTGGCTTCATTTTCATTTTACATCGGAGAAGCAGCTATATATCGGCAATTGTGCAAGAGTACGACCATTTTTGTCAAGTAAGTGTAAGCCTTCACACCTACCAGAGTACAGTCAGTAACCGATGATCAACGATGCTGGGCCTCAAGTGGGGCAAACAGGCCGCGCAGAGAACAAAGAAGGCCTTTTAACTTTTGCTAAATCTTCTTCCCTTCCAGAATCAAGAACCATATGCAACGGACAGGGATCAGTTGAAAACGCAACAGATACACTAGTATTATTCGATTGGAAGTGCAGTTGAACAGGCAGAAGAATGGCACCACTGAAGGATCATTCAATACGAGGACGCCAGAGAAACATGACAGATGGTCCGTGGCAAAGTCTAAACAACTCCGTACAAGCCGCAGACCGAAGCTAATAGCCCACAAACTGGCTTAGTAGAGATTTTTTTTTTAAGCACGCCGAAGCGCGTATTTCATTAAGAAGGAGAAGTAGTTTTACAACAAATAGTCACCAAGTAACCACACTGTTACCAAGACCATCTAGACTACTGGATCCCTGAGAAGCAGACTACATATTCAACAAATTTGGCCCTAGAAAGGAAACTCAAACTAACACAGTCACAGTTGTGACGTCCGAGCAAGCTAATAGCCCACAAACTAGCTTAGCGCGTGTCCCCCTTTGAACAGCTTACTGTATTTCAAGGACAACCTTCGAATTTTTCAAAAGATGCTGCAACGATGAAGGAAGACACGGACTGCTCGAGGCCAAGCTTCTTCAGCAGAACCTTCCTCGCCTGCAGGTGCGGCCTCCAAATTATGGTTCTGCTCTTTGCTGCCAAGCGACCGCTTCTGCGAGGGGCGCTGAGAATGCCCCGCTGGAGCGGGACTGTCATGGATCGGAAGAATAGCAGAGATCTAGCTCCCTACGACATCGAAGTGCCCCGCGCGCGGAGCACCCAGTTGAAAGGAGAGTCTCATCCTACGCTCTAGTTCCCAGTGCATCTGATTCCTATCTGATCTCGCTAACGAATGTACACAGTCACTTTGCTCCTCTCACCGCTACATACCCTCTCTCACTCATTCTTCAGAGGATTCTACTATCCTTATTGTGTTCCATTATCTGGCTGTTTGTTTTTTGCACACAGTCCGGTTATTTATATACTGACTTGTGTTAGGACAAGCGTTAGGACAAGCGATTCACCAACCACATGATGTGTTCAATCCTACGACCTCATAGCCAGCTGTTAGTAGCAATAAAAAGCTTTTAAGAGCTTCTTATGACTTCAACAATACCATCTCAGCTAGCTCATAGGAATCCACATCAACAATTTGTTTATGTGGAAGAGAGAGAAAGCAGGAAATATAAGAGTCTATCTCTTCACTTCACGCCTATCTCGCTCAACAATCGAGGCACTGGTGGGCCTGCTCCGTCTCTTCTCTCTCTGGGTTCTCCTTCGTGATTGGGAATAAAAGAGGTGGAGCCCATGGTTATGGGTCAATAGCTAGTTTGTTGGAGTATTGTCTCTTATGTCTAGCTTAAGATGATATGGCAAAACATAAGCTAACTTGCTAGCTCAACTGTGTTCGGCAGGTGGAGAAGCGGGGTGTGAGCTATAAGGATCTAAAAGTAGCTTGGACCTCAGTTATACACCAACCGAGCCAGCTCACCACCATAGGTCCTAATCCCCAATGCATCCAATTCCAAGTTCCCTCTTTTTATCTTGCCACCGAGAGTGCACAACTAGTGAGTGCTTGGTCGTCCCAACTCATCTATCTCACCCTCACTCTAGCGATTCTATTTGATGTTGTTGGCTTTTGCCATCCAGTCGGGTGGATGACAGTTATTATACAACTTATGAACGTGTTGTTTGGTTGTGTGGACTATGGAGTAACTCACTTTAATAATCTACCAACCAACTGATGTGTCGAATCAGTTCACAAAGACTTGAAGAGCGTGAAAAAATTATAAGAAAAAAGTCTACGTAACCCCTCAACCTATTAGGGCTGGACTACTTCACCCTCTAATCTTTTATAAATCAGGTATTTAACCTCCTCAACTATGCAAAACCGTTTAAATAAATAACACTCTGGATGGTTTTGCATAGTGGTTTTGACACGCTGGCACGCTGAAGTGGACTTTGTTGCTGACGTAGACAACTGACTAGTGGGCCTCGCTTAAATGGAGTACACATGCCAGCCCGAGAGCCCGCAGCATGCCCTCGCGGGTGCTCGTGGTTGTGGCGCGGCCAGGGACGGGGGGTTTCCGGCGAGGGTGGGGGAATGCGCGCAGGAGTCGACTCCTTAGAGCAGGGCGATCTGAGCTGCGAACTCGGCTCGGATTCATCTCGTGAGCGCGTGCTTTGGTGTGAAGAGGAAGGCGAGCTGAGGGCAAGGAACGGGTGCTCCAGCTTTGATCTGCCTCAGGAACTCCGTCAGGTTTCGGTCCAAGCTCCCGCCGTCGCCGTCCCCTCCACGCTGTGGCACGCGCCGCCACTGCCTCCGGCGCCGTTCCTAGTTTTAGTCCGGCTATAGATAGGAAGGCCGACTCTAACAGCAGCATGATGCATGCTGCGTCCATGCAGAGGCTGCCATGTTTCTAGCTAGTGGTGACTGCTTTCACATGTTCCCGTCCGTGAGACGAGCAGGAAGCACGAGGACAGGAGGTGGCGTCGCGGACCCTGCGGCGGTGGTGTTTCTCGACGGCAGCGGCCATGAGCATGGTGAAGATGAAGAGCACGATCCCGACGCCGATCCGCTAATGCTAGGCGATGCCGCACTGCCCGCGGCAACCGAGCAGTCGGGCACGCTCACGGCTTCCGCATGTACGGACCAAATCCACGATGAAGGATAGGGATCCTTGTATTCCCATTTTTTTTTAGGAAACGATCCTTGTATTCCCATTGTATTTCCTCTTTCATTTTTCTGAAGAAAACCGGCCGTATTGCAAAGGTATGAAATCATGCGATGTCATCAAGCTAATAAGGCTTTGAGCAAAACAAAGCACGTACGCATGGCGCATGGCCGGCTGCTCACGCGTCACGCCGATGGCTGCGGGCCGCGCCGTCCGGGCCTGGCCACCCGCCTCGGACCTCACCAATTCACCATAAGGAGGTCAGCGCCGGTGGTGGCGTGCCGGAGAGAATCAGGATGGCGGCGCCCATGTAGCAGCCGCAGGAGCCGATGGCCCGGCAGCACTCCGTAGTGCTTCTCTGTTCCCGTGCAGCTAACTGCTACCCGGTCTTACTCTTACAGGTGGGGCTTATGCTAGTGTGTCCCTCATGTCCAGCTTGGACAGCCACATATGCGAAACCAGGAGGTAAAATCACTGCAGGGGGTAAATTAAACTGTTTGTGAAACTTTAGGATGCTTCTTACCTGGTTTCGTAGTTAAGGGGGGTGAACTAGACACTAGTGCAAAGGTGGGGGAGTGATGTAGACTTTTTCCAAAAAGTATATGTAGCAGATCAATGAGGCTACGATGGCTAGAGTAATGCTTGGCATGATGAGTTTAATTTTCATCAGAACCATTCTTGAGAAAAAAAAAATATGTATAAATAATAGTTTGCATGCTTTCATGAGCCATGATTTGCTTGGATATGTGTAATGCATTTGGAGCAATAATTTTATCACTCAAATTGTCATCTCCTTTGGCCCTTATTTTTTCATGTTCTTTTCTCTCTTTTTAACACTTCTCTAGATACAACGATGCATCAAGCACATAGCAGCTGCAGAACCAGGCATGGTACATAACCATCAAGAAACGATGGAATGACGGATCAAACAGATAGCGGCCCAAGAACTGTGCATTTGCTAGATTATGTATACTCTCACGGATTGAGCTTCATAATCAGCTCAAGGATCCAAATAGAGCCAGGATTAGAGCAGAATTTTCTTTAGTAAATTGTGGATAGGATTAGGGGCTCTTCTCTCAATATTCAGGGTTACAATGAGGTTAAGATTGGATTACAATCCATATCAGGCTGGTCCTGGTTCTGTGGTGCTCCACTGCTCCCGAATAGCGAATACTAAGGTTTGTGCCTCTTCCTCGATCCGTCGATGCTATGCGCCCATCTCCTTAGATTGCCAGCCACCCCGTCTGTGGTTTCATGTGGAGTACCAGGACGGGCACGCTCCCAGGCGCCTCTGCACCTCCGGCGCCATCCGCGTCCCGTCGTGTGCAAAGCTGACAGGTAAGCAGGGACTACAGGTATGTCTGTCGTGGCCAATTTGACACAAAACGACCGGGAGCTCTCTGGTTCAGCCCAAATTCCCAATGCATCACATTCCAACGAGATTGCAAAGCTGTAGTGCCCAGGCCAATACATTATTGTGAACTGAATGCATCCGTGGTCTGTGCTTGTTACACTAGAGTGGACTTTGAGGTGTTAGTGGTTTTACTCTTACTTTCATTTTACAAGGTGTGGAGAAGCCAGCTATATATTGGCAATTGTAAGAGTACAGTACCATGTAGTGTAGCCTCTTGTTCACACCTAGGGACCTACCAGAGTACAGTAGCAGTAAAATTCGTATGTCACCAAACGTTTATAGCTCACTGTACTACTGCAAAATTATATTATCAAGCAGCTCTTGTCTGGCGATTAGCAAAATTTACCACTGATGACTTGATGACAATCAAACCTTGTAAGAAAATGTCTAGTCCCTTGCTTCGTGGAAGATTTCAGACTTTAGTTGTTCAGTGCTAATATAAATTTCCATCCCCTTGGATGAAATCTCGTCATTAAAACATGAGCAAGATGATTAACATTTCAATGTTAAAGAATCACACCTGCAAGTCCTGTCTGCATTCTGGAATCCAGGCTTCGCTGAGATCTGCAAGCACACATTTATTGACAAGGTTCTGTTGATCCCGCTGTGCTAAACTGTGCAGATTATATGGCTGCTTTCAGGATGACAAATGTGGGCATGCGTTTGCTGCCTCTATCTTGGATGGACGCTGGATGTCAGGATGCACATCAGTACATCACTGCGTCCTCCAATTGAAGGCTGAAGCGCTGACGCTGACTGAGAAAAAATGCAAGTCCGCTACACAGTGCTTCAAACAGAACTACCTGAGCACTTCGTTCTAATTGGCTATCCGCAGGCCTCCCTTATACCAACCGGGTGAGCTTCCATTTTCCCGGCGCATCCAAATCCTATGAAATTGGAGACCCCACTGTCGAACGAATGATATGACTAACCAACCCATCATTCCTTTCGGATCTTGTTGTAATTTCACTAGTTTTACCTAGCTGGTGTTCTTGGTCTTGCCATGCGGCCAGTATTCAAATGCCGGCTATTTATATACATGTACCCTGTTTGGGTACATGGTGCACCTCAAGCTTCAGACTTCAATGTTTCACCAACCCATCATTCCTTCCTGCCAGATCTTGTTGTAATTTTACTTCTGGTTTCACCTAGATGATGCTCTTGCCATGCGTTATTTTGATAGCTTCAAAAAAAAGAAAAACTCTAGCAGTGGAAATAATGCTTGGACGTTTTTGCACGGAAACATTGGTTGTAGTTGCCATCTAACTCTCTATATGATGATCATAGATTCTATGCTGCAGCCTGCTCTCGTTTGCATCTTCTTTGTAATTTTTTTTAATTTCTCTTATCAGAAGCAGAGACTCACTTCACTACAGAACTGATTAGCGTGAGAAAGCAAAGGCCACAAGATCCTTTTACCAGAAACTGAATAACGTCCATTCACTTCTTTCAATAAGATCAGAACTATGTCAGGACCTGCTGCTTATCTGATGAACTCACACGTCCATTGACGTCCATCAGTGAAAGGCAGACACACGCCGGATGAACTCACGCAAAATTGGAACAGAAGAGGCGCACGCTGCCGATCTCACGCCATCATCGCGACCGCCTGCAGCCATCATCGCGCGCCCATCGAGGTCACGCAAAATTAGCGTTAGAAGACCTCCAGCGCGACGTGGACGGGGCGCCCATCTCCTGTTGCCAACCTCCCTGGACCCCGTCCGTATGACTTCGTGTGGAGTACCAGGACGCGCAAGCTCCCAGGCGCCTTCTGCACCTGAAGCGCCAGCCGTGTCCCCGTCGTGCGCGATGTGAGGCTGACAAACCTGTCTTGGCCAGATTGCTACACTGAGACAACGAGTGCTTTCATTGGCGCTTCGGCCCAAATTCCCAGTGCATCTCATTCCAACGAGATTACAAACTGCAGTGCCCACACCAATTCGTTATTGAATTGAATACATCAGCGATCCTCCTCGATCCGTGCTTCTTACACTAGAGTGAACTTGATGTTTTAGTTTTATTCGTAGTTTCATTCTACATGCCGTGGAGAAGCCAGCTATATATTGCCAATCGTAAGAGTAAGGTCATGTTTGCACGTATAGTATGCGTCTTGTTCACAACCGCATAGAGTACAGCAGCAGTAAGTGCCGTGGCAGTTCGCACCACTTAAGAAAGAGAAGATAGCAAGTTTGTAAAATGACGAGGAGACTGGGATATCCGTCAATCACACATGCATCAATCAAACCTAGACAGGATTTTGTATATCCAACACATTCCATATTTAGCTTTTTTATAAAATGAAAAAATCAAAAAATATATTACCTCTTAGGAAGGAAAAATAATTCTCCAACAGTTCCTCAAAGTGGCTTGCCAAAAATCTTCGCTTGCCAAATTTCTCATCCGCGCGCGTATTAATACGCACGCGGATACAACTGCGAACTCGCGACACCGCGCACATGCCTTCGTTCCCGCGCGCTAGAGGAAATTCCACGACCATCTTCCCGCGCGTGCACGAGCGATCCTCCTACATATATCGATCTCCCACGCCAAGAAGTCGACCGTCATCGCGAGGGTAGGAGAGAGGGTAGTCCGTCGTCGCGGGCAGATCGTCGCGCGAGTGGGTCACCCGTCGTCGCGCGGAGATCGTCGTCAGGACCGCCCGTCGTCGCGAGGAGATCGCCCGTCCAAATACTGATCGTAGTCTAGGTTCTGATCTCCAGTAGGTACTGTACTTTGTCGATCAGATTCTTGTTCCCTCTGTAGATCAGTTCCCTATTCTATTCTATTCTTGTTCCCTCTATGAATCATTCTCGTTCTCCATCCCTTCGCGATTGGTTTTCAATGTCTAGGGTTCTGTAGGTAGATTGATGGATTAAATTTGTACTGCATAGATTGATGGATTAATTGGACGTGCTCTTGTGTTTCATATTCATTTGAATCAGACAGTATTGCTGTTGGCCATGCTGTTCGCCATCACCCCATCGCCATCAGCAAGAACAGACTTGACAAGACAGACTGTCGCCATCGCCATCACACAATTCAGTCTGTCGCCATCGTAGGTACAGTGCCATGCACGACACCATTCAGTGCTGGTACAGTGCCATGCGAAGTTGTTCATGTTAAAACCACGTACGAATACAAGTCACAACAACCTCTCCTGTTTTTTTAGATTTGGCTTAGAACTTGTTATGATTTTACCAACTTACTAAAACCCAAAAAATAATATGCATCTCTATTCTCTGTTACATGCATCATGCATGTAAATATGTTTTAAGAGGTCAAGTTGGGCAACTTAGGTTGTTCATGTTAAAACGAATATCTTTTCAGTCGGAACTTGTTGAAAAAATAATATTTTTTCTCTGTTAACTCATGAGTACTGGTATGGCCCTGGTTGATTTTTTTAACTATGAGTCTGGTTTTATGTACTGCACACGTATCACTGATCTATTTCACCAACAATTAGTGTTATTCATTCTTAATAAGACATGAAGAGTGTCATTACATCATATGTAGTCACCTCAGTAAAGAAAGTACAAAGTGCACAAGAGCTTACAAGCAACCTAATACATGGCTGTGTCTGTAACTTACAAGAATGTACTACTCTCTATAATAATGAGTTACTCCATTAATCATGCATGCATGTACGTATGGTGTTTGGAGTGCATCCTTAATCCTTGAGGTTACACACAAAAAAACTTGGAACTGCATGATCTTCATCCTTCCCACAATGAAACGATGGCAGAGATCTAGCTCTTGCGTGTGAGCAAAGTTGCAGGAGGTTCGTAAGCACTTGTTGTTGGGTTGCGACGACATTATGGAGCAGATGGTCCAAATCTACGAGCACATGGATCTGAGCACTCGAGCGGAGGAGAAAGCACTCCTCAAGACAGAGGAGGAGGCCCGTCGTGTGGTGGAGGAGGAGGCCTGTCGCGCAGCAAAGACAGCGCGTCAATGAGAGGCAGAGTAGGAGGGCTCTCACTACTGCAAACGCGGACTTCACCGAGTGCTCCAGACTTTGCCGAGTGCAATTATCGTGGCACTCGCACTCAGCAAAGATCTCATCGTTGGGAGGTGCAGCAGGTGGCCTCTCGTCGCCAAGAGGCAGAGGAGAAGGGAGGAGAGCCTCATCTTACGGTCTAGTTCCTAGTGCATCTCATTTCCTATGAGAGCTCGCTAATGAATGTACAAAGCCACTTTTGTTCCTCTCATCATTGCTAAACCCCCCCCCCCCCCACCCCCCCCCCCCCTCTCCTCCAACTCATTCTGGACTCTACTATCCTTGTTATGTTTTATTAGGGCATTCACAATGCAAGACTCTATCACAAAGTCCAAGACTATTTATTACATCGTATTTATGGGTTTTTGCTGATGTGATACCATATTAATTGAAGAAAGAGTGAGAAAAAAACAAGACTTCAAGTCTTATTTAGACTCTAAGTACACAATGTTCGAAGTAATAGATAAGTTTAGACTCTATGATAAAGTCTGCATTGAGACTGTCCTTATCTGGCCGTTGGCACAAAGCCCATTTATTTTATATATACATCTCATATATGGTTTGCATGGTTGTTCCGACTGACTTGTTAGGACAAGCGAACATGCTGTGTTCAATCCTAAGATACGATAGCCAGCTGTTAGTAGCAATAAAAAGTTGTAAGAGCTACTTACAAGCTTATCAATCAAGCCCACCCACTAGTGATAAAGTCAACATAACTTCGACCGCAAAGAAATCGATAGATGAGCGAGCAAGGCACATGAATGCCTGTTGCTGCAACGTAGAAGCTTCCTTCAGTACCAATACCAGTGGCGTAGCTAGGGGGTGGTCCATGTGGGCCACCGACCACCCTAGAATTTTGAGTAAATAAAGTAATATATTTAGATAGTAATTAGTTTAAATAATTTTTAGAATTTATTACTTAATTGAAAAATACTTGTAAGACTTCTTAAATGTATTATTTTGTCTTACGTTTCAGTAAATTATGTATTTGCACAATGACATGTTATATTTAGGCCTCGTATGATAGGCTTTGTTAGGCTTCTATTTTAGCTTCTTCATGCACTAGAGCTAGGAGCCGTTTTTATTTATCCTAAAATGAATTAGGATCCATTTAAACCATTATTTGTTATTTCATCAGAAGCTCCACCGTATATTGTAGCAATAGACAGAAGATGTTTGTTGACATATCGGAAACTATATTGCTGAAAAATTATGGTCCACCCTACATTAAAATCCTGGCTACGCCACTTAATACCATTGAGGTTGAGAAAACATGGGAATTACTCAATCTTCCCATCATGAAACCATGGGACTTACATGAGTACTCTCCATCAAGTGTCAGAAATTAAATCAGGGCGCAAACACTAGTAGCTAGTAATGAACTTCTTCAGCTAGGAACCTGACAGCAACTCAGGACTGAATGGGAAATAATACTTCATCCATACTCATCCACACGTAGCACTCAACCTAGCTCCAGTATAAGTATGCCAAATAACACATGTATTTAAGAATAATGTTCAACCTTTTTGTTGCACCAGTCTCCAACTAATAATTCATGCATTGCTGGACCGCTGATGGCTCCTACTCCTGCACCTCGGCGTATCACGCGTTCTTCGAAGGCTGCATTCCTATGCGAGGCGCCAAGGAGCTGTAGGCATCCTCCTGCCCTCCCAAGGTGAAGTTCTTCTTCTGGGTCGCGTTGCATGGTCACCTGTGGATTGCTGATCGTCGCAAGCGTCACGGCCTCCAGGACAACGACGCATGCATCTTCTGCGAACAACACGACGAGGACACAGACCACCTCCTGCTCGCCTGTCCATATTCAAGAGAAATTTGGTACCTCGTCTTGCTGCACCTCGGCATTCAACAGCTCGCCCCTCAGGCGCATGACGCACTCCTCGACTAGTGGCTCGGCGCGCGTGCGAGGGTGGCCGGGGCACGACGCTGTGGTCTGGACAGTGTGGTACTCCTAACAACGTGGATGATCTGGAAGGAACGAAATAGGCGAACCTTCGACGGAGCTGCATCCTCCCCGGCCACCCTACTCGGCTTGATCAAGGATGAGGCAGATGACTGGGCTGCGGTGGGGCACCGCGCCCTTGCAGTCTTCCTCACTCCGTGAGCGTGTGCGGAAACATTCTTAGGAGCAAATTTGGTTAGTCAGGGAAGTACGCCACTCGAAGCACCGCTGTTAAAGCCGGCGCCATTTGTAATGTGTTTGGTTCAGTGTCTTAGTGGCAGCTCGCCGTCTGGGACACTGGAATGTAACCTTAAACTCTCTTCTTCTTAATGAGGTACGTGCAACGCATGTTTTCAAAAAAAAAGAATCATGCATTGCCTGAGTTGTTTTAGCTAGGGAACTGATTGAAGGATCGGAATAGGCAACCAAAAGGGGTGAATAGAAGATTTCAAATTTCTTTTGAAACTTTGAGCCTCTGTCCCAAAATCATGCCTAAGAAGCAAACAACACGACGTGGTGATCACAACCCTGAAGAAGGGCGGATGTTCCCTCGAAACACAACGGACCACCACAAGACAGAAACCACGGAAACAGAGATCCTTTACTTCTAGAAGTAAGGTCCCAAACCTCGAGAGTTGAAGCTAGCGGAAAACAGTATAGCGTAGAAATAATCTACACAGCAGCAGAAATCTGCAGCACAAACAACACGGAAAATAGACTCCAAATGGTCAACCGGTGATCAAATCACGGTATGTCCACGACCCTTTGGGAGAAATCAAGAAACCAACCAAATGATGCCCAAAATTGATGAAACTTTATCCATGGCTTCAAGACAACCTAGGAAAGATTTCCACTAAATCCCAGCTTGAAATTTAAAACTTTTTCCTACCGGACATGTGGAGGTGCCTATCGGACATGTCCGAGGTGAATGGACAGGAGAAAAACTTTGAGGGGAAAGCAAGAAACCAACCAAACAGTGTCCAAAATTAATTTAATTTTGTTCAAAACTCCAAAACACATTAGTGAAGGTTTCCCCAAAAACTCCAACTCAAAATTAAAAGTTGGTTCCTGCCGGACATGTCCGATGTGCATGGGTAGACATCAGAATAAAACCAAATCAAAACCAAAATCGACCAAATCAACTTGGATCAAGATGAAACTTTGCAGGAAGGTTCTTGAGAGTGTTGAGAAGATATCTTCAAGACATCAACATCCAATTTAGAGAGAATCAAGGGAAATTGAAAAGGGGAAGAAAAAATTATTCTTGAGAAGACCTAGAGATGCATGGATCTTTCATCTCGTGAGGAATCAGCCAATTTTCCTCAGTGAAAACCTTCCACTCACGTCATAGATCAATCCAACACAAAAAGAATGGATCAAAACACTCAAGAAATGAAGAAATCGCGAAGTTCTTAAAGGGGAAAAGAGCAACTCGGGAGAACAAAATAATCACCACATGAACACAACAAGATGATTACTCCCGGAGGAAACAGAGAGGACTAGGGGCCTCTCTTCCCTTGATCTTGATTCAAGCACGAATTCTACGAATTCATGGACCTCTCTCTCACCAAGAACACTAGCAAGGAAGAAAGAGAAAACTGAAATTGCAGAGGTGAAGGGGGAAGGGAACCCCTCATCCTTATTTATGGGAACTATTACACATTCCCTTTTTGCCCTCGGATACATAGAGAGCAAACAACATAGCCAGGGGCATTAGGGTCCGGCTCAAACTTCACTTGACCCGACGGCCACCGCTCATCCTCACCGATAGCCTCGCTTCGACGCGATCCCCCGATGCCGCCACGTACCGTTCGTCTGCATTGGTACCTCCGCCCGGGTTTTGAGGCACAAACCCATAAAACCTGTCGCTGATGGTTTTGAGGTGAAACCACCGAACTGTCGTCAATGGTTTGAGGCGAAACCACCAAACCGTCCACGTCTCCCGCCATGTACAGTTGCACTTGACGATGTCCCAAATATCAACCACCATGGTGTAACACCCCAGGTGTTATGTTTCCTAATCGCACTGCATCACGTGAGCATTAGCACCATTAATCCATGCATTAGCATCATCTCATGCTCTATGTCCATATTTTCTTGTGCCTAGTATGCATATTGCATATTTATGATATGGTCATGTGTGGTCAGTGCATAGGTGTATCTTTTAACCTTTGAAATAGTTTAACTATGTTTAGTATACAATTTGAAACTTTACTCATGTTGGTCATGAAGTCCAATTAGGCTTTAGGTTCAGTTTTGACTTTTGTTGACTGTTAGACCTCTTTTGCTTAATTGTTTAAAAAGTGTATTTTAAATTATTCAAATGACGTTGCACCTTTCAGCAAGCTTGTAGAGAATTTTATGTGGATCAAAAGTTGTTTAATGATCATCTCTCGAAAATGCCCAGAAAAGCCTCTAAAATGGCTCTGAAGCCAAATTTTAGTGCTGTCCCAGCAACTCTGAAATTGGTTAAGTCTGAATCCAGTTTTCAGTTCATGGTACCCTCATTTGGAGTCCTATAGTTTCAAATATAGGCAGAACCAGCTCGAGCTTCAGTGGAAACATATGATCTGCACTTGTATCTCTCTAACTTTGTCAATTTGGTCTTGAACCAGTTCGATTTGGAACTACAGGCATCAAAGAACATTGAAACAGGGCTGTTTCATTCCATACTTTGCCAAAAAATATGAATGTAACAGCCCAGTGAACCTCAATGACTTTGGATGCCTGTAGATCCCAAACCATGAAGAACTGGTTGAAACCCAAATTGGCAAAGTTGTTATACATTTTAAGATCTACAATATTGTCAATTCCGGCTTGGTCTAATTCTGGATGGTTTGAGTGTTATTTGCGCTTTAATATTCGTGCAGCGCTAATATTTCAGCGAAACAGACTTTTTAATGGGCCGTTTTGGCCGGCCCAACAGCTTTGGGCTTTTCGGCCAGGCCGTGGCCTCCTGGGCCTGTCAGCATGGCCCGAGTCGACAGCCCGCCCGGCCCCTACCTTATCGGCGCCGCCACGGCCGACATTTGCCGGCGAGCCTCGGTGTCGCCCGTACACCGGCGTGGGGCCCCCTCTCGCGCATGCAAAAGAGGAAAGGCCGCCAGCTCGCATCGTTCCACTCTCCACTCGTGCTCGTCGCTCTCGCATCGCTCGCTTGGCCATCTCCGCGGCGGAGAGCGGCAGCAGCGCCATCGCTGCGGTTGTCGAGCCGCGCGCTGCCGTCGTGAGCTAGTGTCGCCGCCGCCTTGCCATTTCCAGGCGCGCGCGACCCTTCGAGCCATCCTTCTCCACCTCGTCCGTGCCCTCGTCGCATCCGCCGAGACCGAGATTGCCGGTCCAACCTTGGATCGAACCGTACCCGAACCACTGACCCATTTGCTGTGCCGAGGTCACTCTGACCAATGCCCCAGAGTACTGTAGGCCAGCAAGCCAGCAAGCAAGTCGTGAAGACTGTGCTCCACCTCGGCCATTGTGCGTATAAACGGTTCCAAGCAAGGCAGCAAGCTACGTACCAAATGTGTGCCACGAGTTAAAGGGGGTATTACATCTTTTTAATTGAAAAACCCTCATATCTCGAGTTTTACCGGTCCAAATTTGGAGAACCAAGTTTTGTTATCTCGAGTTTCTGGTGATGTATAGTTTTTATTAAAAATATGAAACATGTCATGTTTAGTAGTAAAATAATTAGTTATAATTTATGCTTTTAATAAGGGGCAAATTCATATCTCTTTATATGTTTCTCCAATTGGCTTGAAATTCCTATGAGATGCTTTATATTATATGAGTAGCCTGTAGTTTAAATTTGGGAGCATTTGGATGTTGTATGAAATAGTTATGAATTTCTCTTGCTTATAATTATATATCTTGTGAAGATTTTTATAATTAATGTATACATCCTTTAGAGGTGAATTTTGGTGTACTTCATTCTGAAGATGATCTGTAAACAATTCTATAAGCTTTCTAGAATGACTTGGAGCATGCCCGTTGGACTTATAAATCTCCGGTTATAGCTAAATCTTGTGGCTGCTTCTTGCAGTCCTTAAAATGACAGATTTTCATGTTATGGTTATTTTCTTTGTGTACTGCTAAGTTAATTGCTATAGCTTACTCTAGCTTTGTTGTTAGTTCTTGATGGTTGAAAGCTTGCATGTGATCATCCCGATTTTTCATTCATCATATTCATACAATTGCATTGTGCATTTCATATAGGTACTCTAGATGTGTCTCGTGAAGGACGTGATGATGGAGCCAAACCCGAAAACGGTGTTTGCTGGACCACGCCAAAGATGGAAGTGCTAAGGTTGAAATGTCCACAAGATGGCGAATGGTTAACATATCTGACTTGTGTCGTATCTCAGGCAAGCCCCGGAGCATCATATGTCCCTTTATTTTTCTATCACTAAGTGTTATGGTTATATATATCTTGTTGCATTAAGTTAGGAGTTGATTTGGAAACCTTGCTGCATATATCTATCCTTGTCTAGCAACTTATATTCCCAAGTCCTATTTAAGTGTAGGATCGATAGATGCTTAGTTTGCTTAATGACCGGTAGTCGCAAGTGATCTCCCATCGCTTGCTATAGGTTTTTGGATCATGATGGCTATATTGCTATCTTGGAGGATAACCATGTTTAATGAACTAACTGGAGACCGGACGGGATGTTTGGACAACAAGGCATGGGTCCTGTGTGCTTGTAGTTCCCGTCTGTGTCGATTAAGGACTGAGGCATGGAGGTCTTCTTGTCATGTTGAATGCATGCCTAGCACTTAGCTGGTTGGATCCGAGGTTATCTGCCGCGAAGCCTAGTAGCTCAACTTAAGCCGGGAGTTGAGAAGTATAAAGTGCACGATGTCGGAGGAAGTAGGGATGTGTGGGGGCTACTTTAGTAAGTCCAGAGGCAGGTGGTTAAAAGTCCTGACCGTCTTGGCAGGGTAGCTGCCCGAGGAGCGTGGCGCTACTCAGACCCGCGATTCTTGAGTTGTACCAACGGTTATCTACGGCTACCCTTAGCGGGGCTTGCCGGGTGAGTGTTACGAATATTTCCCCAGCTGGGTAGTAATCGATTCGAGTCGCCATCTTCTCCTCTATAGTGAGAAACTTGACGAAACTGTCTCCATTGTAGTCACACTAAATAAAGGATTGGTTATGATGATGATGTTGGCCACAATGAACTTGATATGGTTATTACTTGATTGTTTAATCACATGATTGGATTAGTGCAGGTGCAAACCTAGATGACAGTCTAATAAGTTTTAAATTGATGCTTAAGCTAAAATTGGTTACTTTTTGTACTTATGCTTTTCTGCAAATGAATCAAGCTATCTCCACTTATAAGCCTTGCATACCCTTGGTGTCTTTATTTTCGTTTTGACGGGTAAGTCTTGTTGAGTACCTTTTTGTACTCAGGGTTTTATTCCCTCTTGTTGCAGATGACACATTCTACAGTGGTTGCTGCAAGTATTGCCTTCTCCCAGCTAGGGATGAAGACTAGACCAGTGGGCTTGGTCTCTTTAGTCAACTTTTCTATAATGCTTTTGTGGAATGTGACCTGAATCTGGCAATGTAATAACTAAGAGATTGTGAACTTGTTTTCAAAACTATGTTGCTTCCGCTACTTTAAACTTGATTTGTAATAACTTAAGTGAACTCCGATATGTTTGTAAGCTTCGAATGCTACTTGTGAAATGTTGTAACAAATGTGGTGTTGTGCTAAATTACTACGATCTTGGTTTGTTGTCAGTTGGTTTGAAATTATTCGAGATTTCGCTTGACTACCAGAATTATATGGGTTCAAGTGTGAATATTAATCGCTCCGGTGATTGTTTTTCATACTTGTGCTCTTATAATTTGGGCGGTTCTGTGACACGCGGCCGTCCGGCCTCCAGGTCCCTCGATCCAAGTCTCACGTCCGCCCTTCAACGCACCGGTCCGTCAGCACGACACGCTCTGCTTAATCTTCACCAACCCTCGGCCACCGCCTTCGAGGTCGACACCTGCACAACACAAGCCAAGAGACACAATTGTTTCGACCTGAGTCCGCGTGCCACAGTTAGTGAAACACACCAACACACTCCACTTGTGTTGACATATTGACAATCACTCATCACGAAACTGCTACACAATGGTTATAGAAAGAACCATGTGACCGCACTGATCCTTTTACACTTTGTACATGTTTGTGTTGAAACCACTCTTTGTCTATTCCCCGAATGTCTCGTGCAATTCATGCAATTCCCTCCACCAGTGGGAGATGCTAAAGGGGGAGATATGCATTCTGAACTGAAGTCACGACACATGTTCATGTACTAGCCTCTAAACGTAGTGGAACTTGACGCTGTTGTTCTCATGCTACCGCTTGAGCCAAAGCCATTTGGAATTCGGCGAAAGGAATACAACAAAAAAAAAAAAAAAAAAAGACACGAATTGAAGCGAGCAAGCCTTCGTTATGAACGTCCTAGCAGCCAGCATCCCCAAATGTCCTACGCGTCCAACTCCTACGAACACCCAGACCTAGATCTCACCTGTATACTGAGTACTGAGACCAGTCTTCTAGCTCCCCGAGAATCAAGTTGGAACAATGCAAATTGCTTCTCTAGTTTCTGCATCGAACTCACTCTCACCTTTCCCTCTGAAGTACTCAGTCCCAGCTGTTTGTTGGCTAGCTGTAGCGTGAGCAAGGATCTGAAAGGAGCTCGGGCCTCAGTTATACACTAACCAAGCCAGCTCACCATACGTCCTAATTCCTAATGCATCCAATTCCTAGTTTCCTCTAAGAATTGTGTGCCACTGAGAGTGCACAACTAGTGCTTCATCATCCCAGCTCATCTCTCACCTCACTCTAGCGGTTCTATTTGATATTGTTGCCATCCAGATGGGTGGACGACAGTTATTTATACACCTTGTATATGTGTTGTTCGATTATATGGACTGTGGAGTAACGCACTTCAATAATCTACCACCAACTGGTGTGTTGAATTAGTTCGCGGAGACTTGAAGAGCGTGAGCACATTATATGAAGCAGATACAACCGAGAGAGGTGGCTTTTTTTTTTTTATAACACATACCTGTGTATTACTCCCTCCGTCTCTAAATACATGTCCCTAAAAAACTGTGTTTCCCTCACAAACACGTTTCCCGGGCGACATGTATTTAGAGACGGAGAGAGTACTGGGTAAGGAAAACGTACAAATACGAGTACAAACACAGATACGTACGAGGAGGTTCCACTCATATTACGTAAAGGTCCCTAACAAAATTAGAAATTGCAAACAAACCCTTGGACCTAGTGAATCCCAACTCCGCCAGAAGCTTCCATCGTCGGCCGCCGCCGTCGATTTCTCGCTGGTCGCCGTCAACGAAGAAGAAGAGGCCCTGGCTTCCCCAGATCTGGTTGCCGTCGATAGAGATTAGGCCCTTCTCTATGTATTCATGTCTAGATTGAGGTTAAGATTGCATTATAATCCATTACTGCAGCCTAGTCCTGGTTCGATGGTGTTTCATTGCTCCCGAATACTGCAAGGTAAAAGGTATGCTCGAGCACGACGTGCAGGTTGGACATCTCCGTCAACTCCTGCACCTCCATCGGCACCCGCATCCCCGCCGTGCGCGATGCGAGGCTAGCTGACCGTGGCCAGTTTGCCAACTGCCATGACGTCTTCAATACTGGCTTCAGTCCAAATTTCCGGTGCATCTCATTCCAACGAGATTGCAAACTGTAATGCCCACGCCAATTCACTCCGTGCTCTTTATACTAGACTGAATTTTGAGGTGTTAGTTTTACTCGTAGTTTTCTTTCTACACGGCGGAGAAGCCAGCTATATATAAGCAATAGTAAGAGTACGATAATGCTTGTGCAGTAAGTGTAAGCCTATTATGCACACTACCGGAGTACAGTAGCAGTAAACGGTTTGGCTACCAATGATCGACGATGCTGCACTAGTTTGTCAAAAAAAAAAAAAAACGATGCTGCACCTGGCATGCTAGATAACCATCAATAAACCCCAAAGGACTATGCATTTGCTAGCTTATGCTCCATTTGCTTTGCTAGCTTGTGGTCCACTAATTCAGCTCCATAATCAAGGATCCAAACAAAGCCAGGATTAAAGCAGAATTCTCTTTATTAAATAGAGAGAAATTGATTGGATAGGACTAGGGCCCTTTTCTAAATATTCAGGGCTACATTCTGGTTAAGATTGAGTGGTCACCAGCCGTCTCAATTGTTTAACTCTGTACCAGTGAATCCGTTATCATCTAGGTTCCCTGGTGCCCCACTGCTCCCGAATATTAAGGCTTGTGTCGTACTCGAGGGCGCCGTTCAACTGCTACTGCTAGGCTCCCATCTCTTGAGATTGCCTTCCTTCTAGCCTGCGGCTTCGTGTGGAGTACCAGGATGGACACACTCCCGAGCACCACGGAAGCCACCGGTGTCCTTGTCGTGCGTGATGGGAGGCTCACAAGGCTGTGGTGGCCAGTTCGCCCCAGTGAGACGGCGATTCCTTTTGCACCCGCTTCAACACAAATTCCCAATGCATCTCATGCCAACGATATTGTAAACTGCAGTGACCACGCCAATTCACTCTGTGCTCCTTACACTAGATTGAACTTTGAGGTGTTAGTTTTTACTCTTAGTTCCAGTTTACATGGCGTGCAGAACAGCAGAAGCCAGAAGCCAGCTATATATCAGCACTTGTGTAAGAGTCCGACCACGTTTGTGCAGTTGGTGTAAGCCTATTGTTCACACCTAGTACAGAGTACAGTAGCAGTAAGCGCCTTGGCAACTGTAATGATCAACGGTGGTGGTCTTCAAGTGGGCCAAATAGGCCGTGTGGAGAACAAAGAAGGCCTTTTAACTTTCGAGGCCAGTCCTTCCCAGGATTAGTGGTGATTTTAATTAATAATAATATAATATTTAAGAACCAGCAAAAAAAAACAAGAAAGGTTACAATTTTCACTAAGAAAGGGAGGGTAGCAATTTTATTGGAAATATGTTTTAGGAGGTCAAGTTTAACAATTTTCACCAAGACTAGAGCAGAATGTTCTTTAGTAAATATAGAGTAATTGATTTAGGAATAGGGCCCTTCTCTGAATATTCAGGGCTACATTGAAGTTTAGATTGCATTACAATCCATGATCAGGCTGGTCCTGGACTCCTGGTTCCGTGGTGTCCCTCCGCTCCCGAATATTGCGAGGTTTGCGTTTTCCTCGAGCAAGACATGCAGGAAGCTGGCCGCCGATGCATCGCCTAAGATTGCCAGCCTCCTCGTCTGCACGGCTTCGTGTGGAGTACCAAGATAGGCACGCTCCCGGGCGCCTCCTGGTGCACCGACGGTCCCCGCATCCTCGTCTTGCACGACACGGGGTTGACAAGGCTGTCATGGCCAATTTGCCACACTGAGACCGCTAGTAGTTCCTCACCCACTTCCGCCCAAATTCCCGATTCATCTCATTCCAATGAGATTTCAAACTGCAGTGCCCCACATGCCAATTCACTCCGTGCTCGCTCTAGAGTGAACAGGTGGCAGTATTACTCCTACTTTCGTTTTACATGGCGTGGAGAAGCCAGAAACCAGCTATATATCGGCGTTTGTGCAAGAGTACTACCACGTTTCTGCAGTTGATGCAAGCCTATTGTTCACACCTACTAGAATAAACTAATGATCTGAACCGTAGTATGTTTATGTTGATCCAAGGGACGCGGAGAGATTGGATAATTTTGCACTTAACCGTCCGCTCTTAATCACACTTTTACAAATCCCTCCTTCCACCTCTCTCATGCGCCCCCTTGGATCAACATGTGGTCCAGATCGTTAATTTACAAGTTTGCACGGGATGTCTAGTTTGCATAGAATCCGTTGCCCTAATAAAATAGCGGCAAAACTTTTATCGTCGTTTTCTAAAAAAAAATATAGAGTAGTTTTTTTTGATAATACGCATCTGTATTTCAAGTAAGGAAAACAACCGTACAAACATACGCATACAGACACGTACAGAAATACAGAGATGCCTGCCGCAGCCAAACTACACGAAGGCCCCTAAGAAATAAAAATATTACAACAAGGCCCCTAGAAGCTTCGTGATCCATCTGGAGCCGCCCTCGTCGTCGCCGACCGACGCCGTCGTCGAGGAAGACGAACCCCGCCGTGGACCGGAGAAATCCCATCGCACCATGGCTTTCTGCGGAGTCGAACTGGACACCTGCCCCGGAAGACAGGATGAAGACGCTGTTCACGCATCGACCGGGGCCTCGCCCCGATTCCTCCGGCCCCCAGATCCAGCGACACCTCCAACAGCCTCCACCATCAGAGGGAGCTTGTGCCAGATCCGGCCAACCCGCAACCACCACCATCGCAGGCTCCTCCATATCCAAAAGAGAAGAGGCCAGCAGAAACATCACCTGAAGAAGCTGATGAAGCCCCGGCCTCGAGCTCCAGAAAGTTCGCCGACCCTGCCGAGGATGCCGGAGAAGAACACCCACGGGACGAAGAAAGGGCCACGAAAACTTATTCCATGGCGCCGTCAACGTCTTCGCCTCGCCGCCGTCGCCTGGACAAACTCGCCACCGCGGAAGAACCACGCGGTCAAACCTAGACCTAGCTCCGTCGCCAGGACACGACGACGAGCAACACCTAGCACCGCCGCCATCAGACGACGTGCAAACCCTAGACGCCCCGCCGGCAAACTGCGCCGACGAGCAGACCCTAACCCTAGCTCCACCGGCAGACCAAGCCGACGAGCAAGACCTAGTCCTAGGACTCCTACCTAGACTATGCACAGCCGCACGGCGATTCGCCGGCTCATCCTCCTCCCCGATGGCGCTCCGGCCACCGACGAGGAGAGGAGCCGGCGAAAACGCCGCCGGAAAACGAGATCGCCTTTCTCTCGCCTCGAGCAACTGTAGCAAGGGGGAGAAAGCGAAGACTGGAAAGGGCCTCCTAGCTAAATATAGAGTAGTTGATCGGATAGAATTAGGGCCCTTCTCTAAATATTCAGTGCTATTACAATCCATTACCTGGTCTGGTTGGCTGGTTCCGTGGTGCTCCTAGGCGCCTCCTGCACCACTTCCGCCACCGGCGTCACCGTCGTCCGCGACACGACCCTGATAAGGCCTTCTCGGCCAGATTGACACAACCTGCCAGCCAGTTGTTTCACTGCTGGTTCGGCCCAAATTCCCAGTACATCTCATTCCAAAGAGATTGCATTCGAAAAAAAAAAAAACTGCAGTGCCCATGCCAATTCACTCCGTGATCTTTACACTAGATTGATCTTTGAGGTGTTATTTTCATTTTACATGGCGTGGAGAAGCCCGAAGCCAGCTATATATCGGCAATTGTAAGCTATAATAATATGACCATATTTGTGCAGTCTATTGTTCACACCTACCAGAGTACAGCAGCAGTGTTTTTTTTTAAGAATCACAGCAGCAGTGAAGTGCCTGGGCAACCAAGGATCAACGACACTGGGCCTCAAACAGGCCAAACAGGCCGTGTAGAGAACGAAGAAGGCCTTTTAACGGAGGCCAGCCCTTCCTAAAGAGTAGTGATTTAATAATATATTTGAGAGTCTCGCATGAAAAAATATATATTTGAGAAGCAGCAAAGCTGGTTGCCACTAAGAAACGTTGAAATTTCAACTAAAGAGAGGAAAACGCAGCAATTTCATTGAATTTTTTTTAAGAGGTCAAGTTTAACAACATTCTGGGCAGCTGAACTTCTCCAGGTTGAAATAAATATAAAGTCAAACGTATCAGTGGGCTCGGAGTAGGCCTTAAATAAAATGCATCTTTGTTACACGCATCAGTAACTGGTTGACTCGGTGCAACTGTGTTGTTGGCTTATTTCTGTATGTAAGCACTAAGCACCGTCATGAGATATTGCAGGCTTGCAGGTTGCAGGGGTGTTCAGTGTTTAGTACCATACTGCCTAGCAACCGAGCTATCTGCTTGCTTATAAGCTTCAGCATGCTTCAACAGGCTGTGTTCGTAGAAAGGAGAGACGGTTGGCATCTCCCCTGACAGGGACGGGAACAGCTTTCGGGCTTTCCTATAGCACACATTGTGGTTAAGGCTCTCTGCTTCGGCAGATCTTACCCAAATTTTTTTGAACTTTCTGTTTTCAGCAGATTCCATATGATTTTACACATCACAGCGCTAGGGATTTTGATTTCAGACACAGACAAACAGAGCACTCGAGCTTTCTGTTTTCAGCAGATTTCATCTTTCTAGCAGATCAACTTTCACAGATCAGCACAGCAGAGATTTTGATTTCAGACAGAGGAACAGAGCATCGAGCTACCCTTGCAGCACATTTACCTGCTTATATAAAGCTTAGAACTATCTTCTGAACACTAATCTCAGTCATATACAAACTCGAAAATGTGAAAGGAAGTGTCACAATTGACAGTCGTCATCATATCCTGATGAAGAAGATGCTAAGCTCCGGCCCGCTGTTGCCGTCCGGGTTGAGCATGTAGAACGACTCCGAGTCCCGGGACCCCACGACGCGTTCGAAGTGCGCGCGCATGTACGCCAAGTCACCGGCCTCCTGCCCATCAGGTGCGCCCGCGCCTGCACCGCCGACGACATCCGCCGGCAGCACGCCGGCGCCCGCCGACACCGTGCGCAGGAGCTGCAGGACGGTGAGGTCGCCCTCCGTGGGCTCCCGGCGCACAGCGTAGCCGATCTTGCGGCCGTTGACGAAGGCCGTCCACAGCGGCTCGTCGAGCAGCCTGGTGCGCCCGATGCCGGCGCCGGCGCCGGGGGCCTTCTTCTCGCACTCGAGCGCGACGCGCAGGTGCTCGGCGCCCATCTCCTGCATGAACCTCCCGGTCTGCATGGCCAGCTCCAGCAGCAGGACCGGCACGCTCCCGGGCGTCTCCTGCACCGCCAGCGTCACCCGCGCCCTGCGGTGCCCGAATAGCGTCCCCGTCGTGCGGGACGCGCCGCCGATGATGTGGTGGCGGCCGCCGTCGTGGCCCCTCGCCCCGCCGCCGCCGTGCCGAGGGCTGACGCCCGGGATGCGGCACGCTGGCGCGAGGATCGGGAGGGACCGGAACAGCGTGCGCACGGCGCGGATGGCGCGCAGGGAGGAGCGCGCGGCACCGGCGCCGCGGCGCCTCTGCGTGTTGGACGACGGCGGCGCCGTGAGCGTGATCGCGGGCCGCGGCGACGACGGCACGGAGGCCGCGGTGCGGGGCGTCGCGGGGCCGATGAGCGGTGACCTCGGCGGGGAGGGCTGCGGTGTGCTGTAACGTAGCATGGCCGGCGCCCGACGAGGTGAATGTGAATCAGGGGAACTGTGGTCTGTGGGGGGTTCAAAATTCGCGCGATGTCGCGGAGTTTGGAGCCGGTGGGAGATGTCGTCGCTCTGGGTGGTGATGACTGCGTGCTTACATTATGATGATGAGGTTGATGGAATGCACGTTCGTGAGTTACAGAACAGGCGTGCACGTCCATGGCAAGAATAAGGTTTTCCTCCTTTTTTTGCTTGTCGGCATACGGTGGTGCCCTAGCGTATTTTGCACTTTTACTAGTAAAACAAATTAATCTAGCGGTCCAGGCATGAAGTTATCCTGTGGATTTAGTAATTGCTGCTGATTGATCACGACCCAACTTATAAACCGATGCAAGTTGACTACACATCCTGTGGAAGTCTATTTGTTATCTTTTCACCTTTTTAACAAATCAGAAGTTGTCATATCATATGGTACAACAAAGCACAAATAGAAAAAACAGCATATGTATGGTACTTATCTTGCACTTCCAGAAAACAAATCCAGCATAAAGACAACACGAATTGTTGTTTAGGTGAGCAAAAATCTTAATAACAAACATCTGGAGCATAAAAAAAGTGGAAGAAATCAGAAACAAGAATCTTCTGGAAGATATTTAGAAATCTTGTTATTTTTCGAGAATTGAAATGGAATTTCCCAATCAGGACGAGATGATTTATGTATACTAACTGGGCCCGTGCCCGTGCCCCGTGCTGTGCAGTGTATGCTTGGGAGCAGGATGCCGCCGCAGCTAAAATTATGGGCTAGGCCGTGGCCGAACGACACAAGTTTTTAAAGCCCATGGGCTCAAAATATTAGCGCGAGGCAGACTGTGTCCCGTTCCTCACATCAAACGCCCAGCGCTCACGCCCTGACGCACTCCACGGCTGACAGGTCACAGGTCGGCGGGTGGCGTGGCGGCTGCAGGCTGCTGACTGCCTACCTGCTTGCGGCTGTTCGCGCGCTCCAACTAACAAGTGTCCCGTCTCACCAGGCGCCAGATTCGGTGGGACGTGGGATGCCGGGGCTGGCAGGCCACGGGCGGGGCGTGCCGCGTGCCGTAGCTGAAGCCCGGATCTCACTCAACTAAACAGGCCACGCCATGAAAGCGGCGTGCACGCGCGGGGGGTGGTGCGTCGGATGATGAAGAGGATTCAAGGCCGACAGCGCCGCGCACCTACGGCTGCGGTGTCGCAGTCCCCGCGCGCGGCGCGGCCGTCCCCCACACCACCGCGCCCGGCGCGTGTTCTCTACTACTACCTTTGTGCCGTCGCAGCATCGTCCTCGTCCCACCGAGTCGGCAAATGTGTCGTGTATGTGTCGCACTGGCACCACCACCAGCCAGGCAGCCCCCCATGCATCAAATCAGCTGGAGCACTCGCCACCAGACCACCAGCTCAGCCGGTTCTATCCGCAACACGGGAAGCGTCGAGATGACGAGATGTGTCCAATATTCCAGCGACACATGTTCCAGCCTGAACCTGTTTGGTTCGGAGTAGTAAAGGTGTAACTGGTAACAACTCCAGGAGGTTAGCGCCAGAGCTCCAATCATCACAGAGCCTACCTAGCGCCGGTTGGATAATGGGAAGACGCGACTAGGCAGGGCCCATGGCGATGACTACGGCGCCGTATCCGTACGACTTGGTCGAGCAATGGTATTGATAAGGGAGGACGTACGGGGCCAGCCGGCCGCTCGGATCGCCGCAGTTGCCGCTGCAGCACCTTGGGCCGTGGCAACAGCTCGCGGTGGGGTGGCGCCGACGACACGTACTCCAAAAGGACGGCGCCGATGTGACGGGGGCGCGCAGTGCTAGTGCTGATCGAACCTGCTGGATCATATCCGCCCGATTTGAATGTAAGGGCGCGTTTGGTTCCCTGCATCCGGCGGAACCAGGCCGGCCGGATGCAGGGTGCTCGCGTTTGGTTGCCTGCGTGCCTGATGGAGCCAGGCTCCGCGCATGCAGCAGCGACCCTTGCGGGAACGAGCAAATCGGCCGTTCCTGCCGGGCCTGGCTGGCCGGATGCAGCTGATTTCCCACTTAATGATGTATTAGTATATAATTAGTAAATATTAAGTGATATTAATATGTTTTAAAGATGTTTAAGACATAATTAGATAAAATAAGAACTTTGTAAGTGTATTAGTACAAAATAAAAAAATTATAATCATAATATTATAATATTCTTATCTTATGCAACATATTTTCATACATGCAACCAAACAACATCTCTGCTCAGCCAGGCTAAGTAGATACAGGCAACCAAACATGAGAGGATGCATGCCCTCAGCCTGTCTCATGTGAGCCAGGCTCTCAGATACGAGCCAGGCTCTACTCGTACGCGCACCAAACAGGCCCTAAAAAACCTTGCCAGTCTCCATCATCGAGAATGGGCAAACAGTATCTATGGCGAGCAGGCACATTAGATCAAAGTGTCCACCGGGCACGCAACTAAAGCGTCCTCTAAATGACACCCAGCTAGGTGGCCGCCTTTTTAGCAACTCATCGGGTCTCGCCAGTGGGGACATGCTGCCCGGGCCACAGGCGGTGCCGCGGTGGAACGATAGCGAGTGCACCGGCGGGGAGACGCGAGATATCCAATCGAGCAGGCGCAGGTCCGCCGATTCGACGACATCCAATCGGGCAGGCGCAGGTCCGCCGATTCGACGTCGCGCGCGCCTATCCGAAATGCTCCCAGGCTTTGGGGTCGATCGGCACGGCGTGCCGGTCCCCGCCCCGTGGCATCCAAACGCCGAAGATGTCTGCCTAAAAATGCCACGCCCAAACCAATTGGCAATTGCCCATGCTTGAAAGCCGAAAGTCAGCGGATCGTCAAGCGGCGCCCACGGTCTGAAATCGACGCGCGTCGCAATGATCACCTGCCCATCTTGCCGTCCCGTCGCGGACAACGAACGGACTGGACGGACGCCGTGGTTGGAGCGCGATCGCGGGCAACAGGCAACGACGGGTTGAGAGAGTGAGACTGAGGACGTGGACATGGCATCAATGCGGAGTACTATTGTACGGTGGGCGCGTGGTGGTTATTACGGGCACGGCGACGGCCGTGGCGGTGCGTTTATGGCAGTGATCTCACGGCTGGTGACACGCTAGCTGGCCGTTTATCCTGAGAGCGTCCTCGCAGTTCACGCACCCGAAAATGACACGTGTTGTACTTTGAAGTCAAAAGGTAAATTTGTTGGATCATCAAACAGGCCATCCATCTGTCTGCGGCTGCCCAACCTGAGAAAGTTCTCTCTCGTACAGGAGGAAAGCCATGCAGCCGGAAGGTGGCCCTTGTCGCTTGTCGGTAGACTTGAGAAACGCTGGGCTTGTTTAGTTCCCAACTTTGGCATATCAAAGTTGGGAGTTCACACACTGTAGCGCACTGTAGCAATTTCGTTTGTATTTGTGAAATATTGTCCAAATATTGATTAATTAGACTCAAAAGATTCGTCTCACAAAGTACAATAAAACTGTGCAATTAGTTTTTGATTTCATCTACATTTAGTACTCCATGCATGTGCCGGCATTTTGATGTGACGGGGAATCTTCTTTTTGCATAGTGGAATTTGGGGGTGAATTTCAGGAACTAAACAAGGCCGCTGTTGAATTTTGTGACGGCGTGTTTAGCCTAGCAGCTTCCAGTTCCAGCTCGCCAGAATTGAGCACGGCACGTCACACGTCCACCTCGAAATTTCTTTCATGCCACTTGCCACGTCTCTTGGACCTCGCAATCCGCACCGTGGCTGTGGCAGAACCTCCTAAGTAATGTGGCCCACATGCACTAATCCTTGTCTTACCGGACCTCGGATGATAATGCACGTGTGCCACGACTTAATTAGCTCGGGGTTAAACCCGAAGTATCCACAATTCTCCGAGCATGGATCAATCATTACAAGAGACATTGCGGTACAACAGGTTTTACAATAAAATAATATACATCGAGTGAAAAGCGGAAGTCTTACAACATAAGGTTACAACCCTAGAAGTTTTAATCTTACAAAACCCGAGTTAAGTTATTACAAACCATAAAGTAGTAGATAGCATTACGATAACTTTATACAACACCTCGACGTGATGCTTGCCCAAGGCCAAACACACTACTCGTCGTCACTGAACGACCGTCATGCAACAGGGTTCGAAACACACCCGAGCATGAGACTCACCCGCAACAAGGGTTTAACAAACCCCGAGTACAAAAGTACTCAACAAGACTAACCCGACGAAAAAGGTGGTGAAGACTCAGGAATGCAGGCCAGATAGGAATCAAGGTAAGGTCCAAAGCAAGAATCAATTCTTTTGCAGAAAAGCCACTAATAGTGAGTCCTTAACCTCAAGTTTTACTTTCAAATTAACCTGTGGGGTTATTTATGCTAAACTAACTCCTAGATAAACCACAGATCAAGATAATTCATACAACTCTCTTTATCTCTATCACAAAGTAGCCACCACTTTTATCTACGATGCAAAGAGGACCAAGTCTCCTTATACGTGGAGCAAACGACGGTTCGAAGCGATTTTACTCACTGAGGATCCCTAACACACACGATATAAGTGGGACTCTAACCCACAATTATATCAACAATACCGTCGGACATTCTAGAACTAGGCTCGCCTTCCGTGCCATCCGAGAATACTTGTACACCTCCATTCCGGGTTACGTCCCACGAGGGTAACTAGTATTCCCGCCATCTCGCCACTCCCAATGCACGGGCTCACCGTACTAGTCCTTAGATTATCCTAGGGTAAAGCTTTTCCGTAGATATGTGAGTAGTTGAAAAGTCTTGATCCAAGGGCCAACAACGGTACGGTCCTTAATTGACAAGTCGGAAACACTACATCAACCATATGATGCAAGTTGCCCGACCGATCTTACTAATCATTAGCTACCAACATTAAGATGCCACATGTGAAACCAATTTCCAACAAATTAAGTAACTCATTGAAAACCTATTTACTAAGGCAAGACTAAGCATACTAAGCATTTTCGAAATAAACCGGTAACAAGGATGATATACAAGTAACAAGGTAGGTAATGCATCAATTAGGTTATAACGCAACTCCTGAGACTTAATGCATCAAAGCAAAAGCACAAATGGTAAAAGCTTTGTAATACAAGGTAGGGTTGAATGTAAACCGGGGCTTGCCTTGGTCGAGGGCGTAGACGAAACCGGACTCGTCAACACTGGAGACACCGAAACCCGACTCCGGAACTGGTTCCTCCTTCGGACCGACGGTACTCTCCTCGTTCACGTGGTCTACACGATAATGACATGATTGAATATAAATATGATGCTTAGCAGAATTAAATGAATTAAATACAAGCGCAAACAATAAATTAAAGTGCCGAAGGTCATTAGGGTTGATGACCTAGGGTCTTCACTCAAATCCAAAGTCAAACAAGTAATTAATTAACTACGGAAATTAAATCCTAAAACAAATGTTGTCAAATTGATTTCAAAAATTAATTTTAAGTAGCTTATATTAAAAACAAGGTGCACAAATAAATTTTCATGATTTTTGGATAAATAAATAAATTATTAAAAATCGTAGAAGACTCACTTTTTAAATAAAAGGACTAATTTTTGAACATATCAAAACTACTTAAATTTGGCATTTTGAATTTTTCCTAGATAGAGGACATCACAAGGAACACACACAAAAATTTTCAGAATTTTTGGAGCTATACACAATTTACTATGAATTTTGAAAGAATAAAATATTTTCTCGCCTAAAAGAAATGGAAAAAGGATTTATAAATGAAAAAGACTGATCAAGCCGGAAGTGACAGGCTCGGCCCAAGACCGTGGCCTGATTGGCCCAAACAGTAGCAGCCGGCCCATCCAACTCGCCCGAGTTGGGCCGGCGGCGCGAGCGGGCTCGCCGGCGATTCTCGCGGCGGCGAGGTCCTAGGCGGCGAGGCCTAGCCCTACGTGATCCTCGGCGGCAAGGCGCACCCGCCGAGCTAGCTAATGGGGCGGCTAGCGCGGCGGCGCACGCCGCGGCGGCCGGCGGGCGGCGGAGCGCGGCTCGGCGGAAGAGCTCGCCGGAGCTTCTCCGTGGCTTTAGCGCGCGCGCGGGCGCGGTGGTGCTACGGGCGTGATGCGCGTGCCAAGGACGCGGCGCGAGGCCCTATCGGCCTCGGCCTTGACGCGGCGGCGGCGCATGGCAAACGGGGCGGCGACGCCACGGGGCCGGGCTGCGAGCCGCTCGGGCTTAACCAAAAGCACGGGCGCGAGCGAGCTCACCGCGGGGCGGATGCGCTTGAAGATGGAGGCTCGGGGTGGCGGGAAGGGAAGCTTGACGGCGGCGGAGATGGCGTCGGCGGCGCACTCCGATGGCAAGGCTCGCGTTCGGCGTGTCCTGTCCCACCAAATCGGAAAAGGGGAGGAGCACCATGAGCACCACGTCAAGGCGAGCACGAAGGCCGCGGAATCGAGAAAATGACCAAGGACGACGACGAACGGCGGCGCGACGCTCGCGGCTCGGCTCACCGTCACGGAGAAGATGATGGGCGCGGCCGATTGAGGAGCGGAAGCTTGGTGTTGCTGGCTGACGCGCGAGCTCAAGGCGGAGCTAATGGCGGGGTTTGCTTGGCTATGACGGCGCGAGCGCGACGGCGATGGAGAGCGGAGCTCGGGCGGCAATGGCGACGGGGCGAGGCAGGGCGAGGCGGCAGAGGGATAAGGGAGAGGGGAGGGGTCCGGCCGGGGTCTTGATGGCGCAAGGGCGGGGTCGGAGACGGCGACACGGGGCGGCGCGAAGCTTCGGGCGTCGTCGCGCTGGCCATCGGCGGCGACCGGGCGGCATGGCCGCGGCGATGCCGGCGCCAGTGAGACGAACAGGACGATGATGACGTCATCCACAGTACCAGCAAAAGTGTTTTGCAAATTTCTCCAAATTTTTGAACTGAAGTTGAAAAATTCCAAAAAGCAACCCTAGCTAATTTTTCATTCTCTACAACTTTCCCAACTGGCACATTTTCAAATTTTGAAAGGAAAATTGAGTTTGAATCAAATTTTGAAAAGGGGACAAAAACCCTATAATGAAATATTTTGAAATTACTTTGGATTTTCCCAAACAACTTGAAAAACTCCAAAACTAAGAAAAACTCAACTTTTCAAACTGCACACTTTCTCCAAAAGATGTTTTTCCAAAATATGCATAGTTTTTGAATTATGGTTTGAAATTGAAAAGGGGACAACTGTCGGAAAACCGTATTTTCAAATTTGTTTGAAATTCTTTGTGAAAACTTGAAAAACTTTGTTCACCAACATTGTAGGTCTCATCAAACCCTACAACTTTGCTTTTGGGCCCAACCCCAAATTCTTTATAGATTTTGAACTAGGGAAAAGGGGGTAAAACGGAGTTTGTCGGAAACAAGGGTTTTCGGAATGAAATCGCGTTTGATCGAGCCGACACACCTCTAGGCTATCAAAAGCAGAACAAGCATCATCTCAGGGCACAATCAACCTAGAATATAAATCTTGTTTTAGTTGATGCAGATCAGGGTTGACCTAAGCATGAATGCTTTGCGACTAAACATGATGACATGGCCGATTTTAGTTGATATAACATCGAGAGATGTTACACTTCCTTAAAGAAATCTCGTCCCGAGATTTAAAGCCTTGGGTTAAGTAATGGAAAAGGAAATGTGTCAAGCAACACATCTTCAAACAAGGACATAAGGAAAGGGGTTTTTACAACTCACACTAGAATAGTTATAACTCATGAGGGAATTATAACTTAGATAGAAGCATAGAACTCGGGAAATGCTCGACAGATAATCCTCGACTCCCAAGTAGCCTCTTCTTCGAGTGACGATTCCACCGTATCTTGTACCATCTCGGTTGTTCTCACAAGAGTAACCCGATCTTTCGATCTAGAACTCGACAGATACTCGAATAAGTTAGATCGTGCTCAAGTTCAATTCCTTCAATATCAACAATTTTGTCTCGGTGGTTGAAGACATTTCTTGAGTTGTGACACATGGAACACATTGTGTACCGCTGACAGATGTTCTGGTAACTTTACTCGATATGCAACCAATCCACATCTTTCTATGATTTGAAACGGGCCAATATAGCGGGGTGCTAACTTGCCCTTGACTCCAAATCTAGTTATTCCTTTCATAGGTGACACCTTTAAATATACATAATCTCCTGCAGAAAATGCCAAGGCCCTACGTCTCTTATCTGCATAACTTTTTTGTCGAGACTGTGCTACCTTCAAGTTTTGTTGTATTAGCTTAACTTTCTCTTCAGTCTCTTCTACAAGATCAACCCCAAAGAATTGCCGCTCTCCGGGTTCTGACCAACTCAATGGAGTTCTACACCTCTGACCATACAGGGCTTCAAATGGTGCCATTTTGATGCTTTCTTGATAACCGTTATTATAGGAAAATTCGCTAATGGTAAACATTCATCCCATTTCTCGGAAAACTAAGCACACAGCCCTCAACATATCTTCAAGGATCTCGATTTACTCTTTCATCGACCATCATCTGTGGATGATAGGTCAGTACTATGAAGTAACTTACTTCCCATTGACTTATGAAACTGTTTCCCCGGAACCGCGAGACAAACCGTGTACCTCTGTCGAAACAATAGTCTTTGGTACCCCATGCGGACACATAATTCGTTCAATATATATCTCGTGCATAGGTAGGAGCTTCCATTCTATCCTTGCAGGAATAAAATGAGTCGACTTAGTGAGACGATCCACGATAACCCAAATAGAATCAAACTTTCTAGAGGTCTTGGGTAAACCCACTATGAAATCCATACTAATGTCCTCCCACTTCCATGCGCAGAATAGGCGGTGGTTGAAGTTCTCCCGCCGACTTCAAATGAACGGCTTTTACTTTCCGACAAGTGTCACATCTTGCCACATATCTAGCAATTTCTATTTTCATTTTGGTCCACCAAAATCTCTCGCTTCAAATCATGATACATCTTGTTGCTTCCCGGATGAATAGAGAACTTGGTGTTGTGTGCTTCATCAAGAATTTTTTCGACGTAACTCAGAACTTTTGGCACGACCAATCGATTCTTGAACCATATCACACCCTCTGAATCAACTCTAAAACAAGAATCCTCATGTTTACTAGCCTTCTCCTTAATCTTTTCCTTGATACATTTGATTCCCTTATTGCCTTTCTGAGCAGCAATAATTTGATCTCTGATAGTTGTTTCAATATTCAGATTAGACAAACTGCCTTGTTGAACAATCTCTATGCCAAGTTTATCAAGCTCACAGCACAATGAAATATCCAGAGGCTTCACTGTCAAACAGTTACATTGATTCTTTCGACTGAGTGCGTCGGCGACTACATTCGCCTTACCAGGATGGTAATGCACCTCTAGATCATAATCCTTTATTAACTCTAACCATCTTCTTTGCCTCATATTTAACTCATCTTGAGTGAAAATATATTTTAGACTCTTGTGGTCTGTATACATGTGACAAGTGCTACCTAGCAGATAATGACGCCATATCTTTAATGCATGAACAACTGCTGCTAACTCAAGATCATGAGTTGGATAATGCTCTTCATGTGGCTTAAGCTGTCTTGAAGCATATGCTATAACTCGGCCTTCTTGCATCAATACACACCCAAGACCAGTGCCTGAAGCATCACAATAAACATCAAACGGCTTCTGGACATCTGGCTGTGCTAAGATTGGTGCCGTTGTCAACAACTTCTTCAAGGTCTGAAAAGCTTTCTCACATTCGGGTGACCGACAAACTTCACTTGATTCTTCAACAATTCAAAGGATAGGCTTGGACACTTTTGAGAAATCCGGAATAAACCGACGATAATATCCCGCCATTCCCGTAAAATCGCGAACTTGATGAACTGCTTTTTGGAGGTTCCCAATCAAGTACATCTTTTACTTTGCTAGGATCTACGAAACACCTTCAAACGTGACAAGACATGCCCAAGAAACTGAATTTCCTTCAACCAAAACTCACATTTGCTGAACTTAGCATACAGCTGATGTTTCCTTAAACGCTCAAGAACTATGCGTAAATGTTTCGCATGTTCCGCTTCATTCTTGGAGTAAACCAGGATATCATCAATGAATACCACTACAAACCGATCAAGTTCGCATAAACACCGAGTTCATAAGGTATGAGAAATGAGCCGGTGCATTGGAAAGCCCAAATGACATAACTAAGTATTCATATAATCCATATCCGGTAGTGAATGCGAGTCTTTGGAATATCCTCGGGCGAATCTTGATCTCGATGATACCCAGATCTGAGATCTATTTTTGAAAACACCTTTGCTCCCGCTAACCGATCAAAAAGTAGATCAATACGGGGCAAAGGATATTTATTCTTGATAGTCACCTCATTCAACGGACGATAATCTACAACCAATCTCGAGTTTTATCCTTCTTCTTCACAAAAATAGCCGGGCAACCCCAAGGCGATTTACTATGCCTCGATAAATCCCTTATCCAAAGAACTCTTGCAATTGTTTCTTCAGCTCGCTAATTCGGGAGGTGCCATCCTATATGCTCTTCTAGATATAGGAGCGGTACCAGGCTTCAACTCAATCACAAACTCAACATCTCCGTCGAGGTAACCCCGGTAACTCTTCCGGAAACACATCCGGAAACTCTCGAACAACTGGAATATGCTCAATCTTTGTTGCCGATATGGCATTGACTACCTCAACCTTTCTCTTGAGAGTTGGGAAACGGATGAGAAGCTTAGACTTACTATTAGGTATGTTGACTCGTCACGGACCTATTGAAAATATCTATCACTGCTCCATGCTGACTCAGCCAATTCATTCCTATTATGACATCTATTGTCTGCTTTTCCAAGACTATCATATTGGTGGGAAAGATATGCCCTCCCAAATCTATAGGCACTTCACGTACCATCTCTCTAGTACACATTCGCCCACCAGGACCGTATAAAGAACTCTTCATTTGTAATTGTTATAGGTATGTCATGCTTCTTAACAAAAGTGCCATTGATGAATGTATGTGATGCACCTGAATCAAAAAGTGTAACTGCAGGATGATTGGCAACGAAAACATACCCGATGATAGGTTCACCGTCCAGAATTTCTCCAAATTGAGTGAGGAAAACTCGACCGGTCTTCTTGTCATTCTTGTCATTCTTAGCATTCGGTTACCACCTCGATTCCGATCTCGCCGTCGCTTGTTCGTGGAGCAGGAGCTCTTGGAATACCATAACCATACCGATATCGCTTCGGATACGGGCGGTCCTTGAGAAATGGCCGGGCTTGCCACAATTAAAGCATGGGTAGTTATAGTTTGGCGGGGTTTGGATACGAACACCCGGGGGCATTCGGGCGACGTGGAGGCTGGAAGGGCCGCGCGGGACGGAAAAACGCTGCGGCCTAGGGCCGGAACCGGGGTGGACGATAAGGAAAACGACCATGATTCTGGGATGGAAAACAACTTTTTGGCGCTTTGCATTGCCACCATAGGAACTAGAGAAACCACCCTTCTTCTTTTTCAGGCTCTTTATGCTTGCGATGCTTTTCCTCAAATGAAATGGCAATGTTCACGAGTCTCTTGATATGTAGCATTGGGGGATCCCGTGAGCATTACCGAATCTTAGTGTTCGGGCCTCGATAAAGCATTCTTTCTTCTTGCGGTCGGTGTTAACATGATCGGGGCATATTGGGACAGATGATTGAACTTGCCAACATACCGCACATTATCGACATATCACCTTGTTGGAGAGCTAGAAACTCATCAAGTTTGATACGCATAATACCCTCGGGAATATGATGAGCACGGAAACCCTCACGAAATTCAGCCCAAGTAATATGATGACCTTCGAGTTGTTCAGCAACAAAATTTGCCCACCAAGTCCCAAGGTGCCTCTCGCTGTCTTTGTGCGGCAAACAAGGGCTTCGATATTCCTGTACACTCAATCAGCCCAAATTTCGCTCCATAGTGCGGAGCCATTCATCCGCCTCCATGGGTTCATCTCGCCTGGAAAAGACGGAGGACGGGTGTGTCTCGGAAATCCACATATGTGGTTTCATCTCTATTATTTCTACCACGATTTCCATGCTCGGGCATTCGATTTTGAACCATGGTAGTGGTGGCATTAACTAAGGCCGCAATAGCTTCAAATAAAGTGGGTGGAACAGTGGCGGAAATGGAGCACCATTATCGACATCTGTTTCATAAACAACCACACTTATTCACATAATTTATTGAACTAAACAAGCTGATGATACAGAAGTTAAACACACTTATGATACATTACTTTTGTTACAAAAGTCTGCACCTCTGCAAGACTTCCCATAGCTACTAAGGTTCAAGATCAAAAGAAAAGGGATATACTACATCACTTTCTGCCTAACTTCCTACTCTTCCTCCTCATCATCCTCCACTGGGATGACCTCTTCCTCTTCCTCTTCCTCCTCATCTACTATCATCTCCGGATCTTCCTCCGGATCTTCTTCAGTGTCATTTGCGGCATTCATCTCATCTTCATCAATAATATCTTCCTCGACAGGTTCATCCTCTTCAGGATCTTCTTCCTCCATCATGTCCGGTTCTTCATCCGGACCCATGACAAAACCAAGATCGTCTCCCGCAACCATCCGCTGATAATCTGGATCCAGCAGATTGTTTAACCTCTGGCACTCATCATCGGCATCATCAGCATACTCCTCTAATTCTGCCACATATCCCTCTAACTCTTCAATTCGTTCATTGGCTTCTTGTAAGCGAGCACGGGTATGATTCTTCTTATTCTCAGTGTGCTTCGGGCGACGCCTAAGCCGCGGCGAATCGATAAACCTCATTAACTCGATCATGTTCTCGCCTTTGCAATTCGATCTAAGCCTTGCTATCTCACTGTGGATCGAAATGAACTCGCCACTACTCTCTCCAATCTCATATCTTGGAGCTAACGGGTGGCGGGGCACTCCCGAGGTCCCGTACTCTTGCGAGGTCTCGCTTTGGTACGAGCCATCCTAAAAGAATAGAAAGATTATAAGGATAGATAGATAGGATCCGAAAGTTAGCATGAATAGGATTGATATTACTTAACCCAAACCACATTAAGAAGGAAGGTAATTAAAACAGGTTAATTAAGCATGATGCATGAACGAACTTACGATCTAAGCGTAAAGACATTAAATTAAGCACATACTTAAAGTAAACTTTCGTAATTAGGGCAATAATGCATGCTATCCACCACTAGGGTTTTCAAATATGCCTATAAGGGCTAAAAGAATGGAATTTAGATAAGGAATAAGCAATTTGGACTCAAAATAGTCATATTAAGTTTTATAAATCCAAAACCTTTTGAAGTTTTTGCAATAGACACCGCAATACTGGAATAACGATCCGGCTCGATACCACCAAGGCGTAACCTCCTAAGTAATGTGGCCCACATGCACTAATCCTTGTCTTAACGCACCTCGGATGATAATGCACGTGTGCCACGAGACTTAATTAGCTCTGTCGGGTTAAACCCGAAGTATCCACAATTCTCCGAGCATGGATCAATCATTACAAGAGACATTGCGTGTATGTACAACATTTTTTACAATAAAATAATATACATCGAGTGAAAAGCGGAAGTCTTACAACATAAGGTTACAACCCTAGAAGTTTTAATCTTACAAAACCCGAGTTAAGTTATTACAAACCATAAAGTAGTAGATAGCATTACGATAACTTTATACAACACCTCGTACGTGATGCTTGCCCAAGGCCAAACACACTACTCGTCGTCACTCTGAACGACCGTCATGCAACAGGTTCGAAACACACCCGAGCATGAGACTCACCTGCAACAAGGGTTTAACAAACCCCGAGTACAAAAGTACTCAACAAGACTAACCCGACGAAAAGGTGGTGAAGACTCGGAATGCGAGGCAAGATAGGAATCAAGGTAAGGTCCAAAGCAAGAATCAATTCTTTTGCGTAAAAGCCACTAATAGTGAGTCCTTAACCTCAAGTTTTACTTTCAAATTAACCTGTGGGGTTATTTATGCTAAACTAACTCCTAGATAAACCAGCAGATCAAGATAATTCATACAACTCTCTTTTATCTCTATCACAAAGTAGCCACCACTTTTATCTACGATGCAGGTGCGAGGACCAAGTCTCCTTATACGTGGAGCAAACGACGGTTCAAGCGATTTTACTCACCGAGGATCCCTAACACACACGATATAAGTGGGACTCTAACCCACAATTATATCAACAATACCGTCGGACATTCTAGAACTAGGCTCGGCTTAGTGCCATCCGAGAATACTTGTACACCTCCATTCCGGTTACGTCCCACGAGGGTAACTAGTATTCCCGCCATCTCGCCACTCCCAATGCACGGGCTCACCGTACTAGTCCTTAGATTATCCTAGGGTAAAGCTTTTCCGTAGATATGTGAGTAGTTGAAAAGTCTTGATCCAAGGGCCAACAACGGTACGGTCCTTAATTGACAAGTCGGAAACACTACATCAACCATATGATGCAAGTTGCCCGACCGATCTTACTAATCATTAGCTACCAACATTAAGATGCCACATGTGAAACCAATTTCCAACGGCTACGAAGTAACTCGATTGAAAACCTATTTACTAAGGCAAGACTAAGCATACTAAGCATTTTCGAAATAAACCGTAACAAGGATGATATACAAGTAACAAGGTAGGTAATGCATCAATTAGGTTATAACGCAACTCCGAGACTTAATGCATCAAAGCAAAAGCACAAATGGTAAAAGCTTTGTAATACAAGGTAGGGTTGAATGTAAACCGGGGCTTGCCTTGGTCGAGGGCGTAGACGAAACCGGACTCGTCAACACCGGAGACACCGAAACCCGACTCGAACTGGTTCCTCCTTCGACCGACGGTACTCTCCTCGTTCACGTGGTCTACACGATAATGACATGATTGAATATAAATATGATGCTTAGCAGAATTAAATGAATTAAATACAAGCGCAAACAATAAATTAAAGTGCCGAAGGTCATTAGGGTTGATGACCTAGGGTCTTCACTCAAATCCAAAGTCAAACAAGTAATTAATTAACTACGGAAATTAAATCCTAAAACAAATGTTGTCAAATTGATTTCAAAAATTAATTTTAAGTAGCTTATATTAAAAACAAGTGCACAAATAAATTTTCATGATTTTTGGATAAATAAATAAATTATTAAAAATCGAGAAGACTCACTTTTTAAATAAAAGGACTAATTTTTGAACATATCAAAACTACTTAAATTTGGCATTTTGAATTTTTCCTAGATAGAGGACATCACAAGGAACACACACAAAAATTTTCAGAATTTTTGGAGCTATACACAATTTACTATGAATTTTGAAAGAATAAAACATTTTACGCCTAAAAGAAATGGAAAAAGGATTTATAAATGAAAAAGACTGACTGGGCCGGAAGTGGACAGGCTCGGCCCAGGCTGACCGTGGCCTCGATTGGCCCAAACAGTAGCAGGCCGGCCCATCCAACTCGCCCGAGTTGGGCGGGCGGCGGCGAGGGCTCGCGGCGATTCCTCGCCGGCGGCGAGTCCTAGGCGGCGAGGCCTAGCCCTACGTGATCCTGCGGCAAGGCGCACCCGTCGAGCTAGCTAATGGGGCGGCTAGCGCGGCGGCGCACGCCGCCGGCGGCCATGGCGGGCGGCGGAGCCGCGGCTCGGCGGAAGAGCTCGCGGAGCTTCTCCGGTGGCTTTAGCGCGCGGCGCGAGGCGGTGAGGTGCTCTACGGGCGTGATGCGCGTGCCAAAGGACGCGGCGCGAGGCCCTATCGGCCTCGGCCTTGGACGCGGCGGCGGCGCATGGCAAACGGCGGCGACGCCACGGGGGCCGGGCTCTACAGAGCCGCTCGGGCTTAACCAAAAGCACGGGCGCGAGCAGGAGCTCACCGCGGGGCGGATGCGCTTGAAGATGGAGGCTCGGGGTGGCTGGAAGGGGAAGCTTGACGGCGGCGGAGATGGCGTCGGCGGCGGACTCCGATGGCAAGGCTCGCGTTCCGGCGTGTCCTGTCCACCAAATCGGAAAAGGGGAGGAGCACCATGAGCACCACGTCAAGGCGAGCACGAAGGCCAGCGGAATCGAGAAAATGACCAAGGACGACGACGAACGGCGGCGGCGACGCTCGGCGGCTCGGCTCACCGTCACGGAGAAGATGATGGGCGAGCGGCCGATTGAGGGGAGGCGAGGAAGCTTGGTGTTGCTGGCTGGACGCGCGAGCTCAAGGCGGAGCTAATGGCGGGGTTTGCTTGGGCTATGACGGCGCGAGCGCGACGGCGATGGAGAGCGGAGCTCGGGCGGCAATGGCGACGGGGCGAGGCAGGGCGAGGCGGCAGAGGGATAAGGGAGAGGGGAGGGGTCCGGCCGGGGGTCTTGATGGCGCAAGGGCGGGGTCGGAGACGCGACACGGGCGGCGCTGAAGCCGGGCGTCGTCGCGCTGCCATCGGCGGCGGCCGGCGGCATGGCCGCGCGATGCGGCGCCGGTGAGACGAAACGGGACGATGATGACGTCATCCACAAGTACCAGCAAAAGTGTTTTGCAAATTTCTCCAAATTTTTGAACTGAAGTTGAAAAATTCCAAAAAGCAACCCTAGCTAATTTTTCATTCTCTACAACTTTCCCAACTGGCACATTTTCAAATTTTGAAAGGAAAATTGAGTTTGAATCAAATTTTGAAAAGGGGACAAAAACCCTATAATGAAATATTTTGAAATTACTTTGGATTTTCCCAAACAACTTGAAAAACTCCAAAACTAAGAAAAACTCAACTTTTCAAACTGCACACTTTCTCCAAAAGATGTTTTTCCAAAATATGCATAGTTTTTGAATTATGGTTTGAAATTGAAAAGGGGACAACTCGTCGGAAAACCGTATTTTCAAATTTGTTTGAAATTCTTTGTGAAAACTTGAAAAACTTTGTTCACCAACATTGTAGGTCTCATCAAACCCTACAACTTTGCTTTTGGGCCCAACCCCAAATTCTTTATAGATTTTGAACTAGGGAAAAGGGGGTAAAACGGAGTTTGTCGGAAACAGGGTTTTCGGAATGAAATCGCGTTTGATCGAGCCGACACACCTCTAGGCTATCAAAAGCAGTAACAAGCATCATCTCAGGGCACAATCAACCTAGAATATAAATCTTGTTTTAGTTGATGCAGATCAGGGTTGACCTAAGCATGAATGCTTTGCGACTAAACATGATGACATGGCCGATTTTAGTTGATATAACATCAGAGATGTTACAGCGGCCCCCTGGTCCCGTAATTCCATCACGTGATGCGTTGTCTCCGGAAAGTTTTCTCTCTCTTTTTTTTTTAACAATTGTCTCCGGAAAGTTAATTCCACTAGCAACAGCGGTCCATCCACGCTCCATCCTCTTGATCCTGAATTGCCTTTCAGGACTGACAACAAGCATAACGGGACGGGCCAAGCAGGACTTGGAGTGCAGCGATAGAATTGCTTGCGCTGAGCAGGCAATTCTCTTCCATCCTGAGCAAATCTCTCTCATCATTGCTCCCCTCTCGGTAGATCTGTCTGAAAGTTTGCAAGTCATCGGCGTCGCCAGACCGGAACTACCAAGAGGAAACTAGCCGTGTCATCCAGGGGTGATCATGAGGTCCTCGTTATAACTTGCAGGATGGGATACATACCAGAATGGAGAGTATTAGAGCTAAGTTTCTTTGGCAAGGGGCCAATGACAAGTTTAAATACCATATGGCCAAATTTGATATGGTCAGTAGACCCAAAGACCAAGGGGGTTTGGGTATCATTAACACAAGGGTGATGAATGATTCCCTATTGGTTAAATGGATTTGGAAACTTTTTGAGGAACCAAATGCTCTTTGGTTCAAAATTTTGAAAGCCAAATACATGAAAGATAAAAACTTCTTTGGATCCAAGGTTAAAGGTACCTCTCAATTTTGGCAAGGATTGCATAAAGTGAAACACTTATTCCGTGGGGTGCTATGTTTAAAATTAGTAATGGTCACTCTGCGGGTTTTGGGAGGACTGGCTGGGTGTTCCAGATTCCTCTCGCATTAGCCTTTCCTAATCTGTTTAAAATGACTGTGACTCCTAATGCACGATTCTTTGAGTGTTGGGATGGGGAAGAATGGGTTTGTGATTTCAGGAGAGCTTTGTCTAACCAAGAGTACAGGGATTGGTTAGAACTATTGCAGATGTTACAGGGTGTAACTGGGGACCGGGCAAGGATAAAATCCTTTGGGGGCTTGGAAAAATCGAAGAAATTTTCTACCAAATCTTTGTATAGGTTTATAACTGACGAGGGGTAGCCAAAGCGAGCAGCTGGTTCCATTTGGAAGTGTAGATTACCTTTGAAAATTAAATTCTTCCTGTGGCGGGTTTTCAACAATAAACTGCAGGTTGGTGGGAGTTTGAAAAAGAAAGGTTGGAAAGGTGATGAAAAATGCTGTATTTGTGGGTGTTTAGAGACTGTAACCCATGTGTTCTTTGATTGCCATTTGGCAAAGTTTGTGTGGTGTGTGGTGAGGGAAGTCTGGCAGCTCAAGTATCCTTCCCGAAACCTTTCTGAGTTGAACCTGAAATGGCTTCAAGGCAAGGGGCCTATACCTCATAACTTGCTGATGTTTTTCTTTGGGTGTTTTTGCTGGGCGTTATGGAACTGTCGCAATAAAATGTCTATTGAGAAGCGATTCCCTAAAGCACCAGTTGACATCATCTATGCGGTCTCTTATGTACGTAAATGGTCTCTACTTCTTAAAGAAAAGGACGGGGAGCAAGCTGAGATGATGATGAAGCAGATGGTGGATTGGATCAAAAAGTTCAAGCCGAAGCCTCGACTTCTACAGGTGGAATGGTGACAACGTCTTACAACTGTAAAGATGAAGATTGAACAAGTTTTTTCATTCCTATTTGTGTATCTTCAGCTTCAGTTGTAATTGAACGTTTTCTTTCTCTTTGGGCTACGGCCGAGACCTGAATATTGTAAGCTGACATCCTCGGCAAACATGGTTGCTTTCTTAAAAGCAGAGGAAACTCATTTTAAAAAAAAAAAAAAAATCATGAGGTCCTCGCGGAGAGCTGCTGAGATGCAATTATTTTTCGATGTTATTTAGTCGGTCACAGACTTTTGGAAAGCGAAAAAAAGGCGGTATTGGTTTTCAGATTCAGATGAACTCGTTAAACTGAGCACACTTCACGGGTCGTCAGGGTCAGGCTCATGAGTGATCAGATCATAAAAGGGCATGCACGGCACGCAGCACTTCTTTCATTAGCCGGCGGCGCAGGACAGTCAGAGGACGAAAGCCGATGTACAGTACTGCTAGTAGCAGTGGCAGTGTGGTACTCACATTTCTCCTTTTACCTTGCCCTTTTCAGCCAAGAAAAACGTGCAGCTCGGTTTCGGTGCAGCTCGACAAAAACATGCCAAAATGATCGTTCTTCTGCAGCCACCTCGGTGGACAGACCAAGCGACTGAAGCCAGAGATTTGAGAATGTTTTGGCTGCAAAGGTGTTTGTCTGCCAAAGAAAAGGAAAGGAAAGAGATTGAGAATGGTTAGGCTAACTAATTCCGGAGTGGAATATCCTCAGCAAAGCATAGCTAGTTAGAACATCTTCTCTAATGCCCCTACTCCAAATTTAGGTAGTAGGGGATACAAACGCAGCTCCAACAAATACTCTACTGGCTCCATAAGTTTATTGGGTCGCTCCTTTTTCCATCCCACCCTCTATTTCTACTGGGTCGCTACTACTCCCCCTACTCATTTTTTCCCTTCTTCCTCTGACTTTTCCTGCACGTGACCTGAGCGACCGCTGCCCGTCCGTCCGCGTGCGCCACAGCCAACCCCGACGGCCTGCACGGACGACGGAGGCTAGCCCTGGCATCGTGCGGACGGCGAAGGTGCACCGGCGGCTGGCCTTCCCCGGCGCGGCGGCCTCAGCGCGGCTCATCGTCGCGCACTCCTATATTACCCACGCGCGGCTCACCGTCGATCTACCTCGACGCGTCGTCAATCTACACTGTGACTGCTTCGATCCATGGGCCGACGCGGCTATCCACCTAGCTCTGCTCGTGCGTGCACAAAGGAGAAGAAGCCAATAGAGGATGACAGTTAGGGCCCACGTGTAGGATGGATTTGGGGGGTTTGTTTTATGTAGTATTGTCGAAGTATAGACAAGAAAATTTGGGTAATATAAAAATGGATAGCACCCTAAACAAAGAAGTAAAGGTGTGGTTTAGGTAGTGTTGCTGAAAATACTCCTAGTGGCGATTAAACAACGGCAGCGCCATTTCCCTAAAACGCAAACCCTAGGTATCTTTACCAACGAGTAGTGCTTGCTTTCCATCCAGAACTGGCAATAAAGAACCGTAAAATATTAATCTATACAATACTATAAAAGTTGTGAATGGCAGGCGTTTCAGTTCCTCTCACAGATTCCTGTTACGGGAACAGTAAACGCAAGTGCTCCCAACCCACACAAAGCATTGCCTTGAGTCCGCTGCCACATCCAACCATTCCAGAAGCACCGAAACCATCCGAGAAAGACCTTCTGCTGCTTCTTACTAGCCAAAAAAAAAAAAAAAAAAAAAGAAAGGAAAAAGTCTGTTTTTGGCCATCCAACTTTTGCCAAAGTCCAAGAATGGCCATCGAACTCTAAAATCGTGTAACTTTGACCATTCAATTTCTAAAACCGGACACAAAAGGCCATGAGCTTGGTTAATACTATTACTATAGGGGAGAGCACACTCGAACAGGATCATGTTGTTGTTGCTGCACGTCCACTCGTCCATCATCGGTCGGCGCCCGCTCCTTTTTCTGGCTCTGTTCTATAAACTCAATTATGGAGTAGCTCTACCGTAGATTTTGCGGAGCTGTTTGACACACAACTCTGCTCCACCTTTAGAAATAAGTTGTTTTCATGCAAATTGTCTATTATATCCCTAATTGAAAATGCACTTGATATTTTTCAAAGGATCTCTCAATAATATTTCGATTACGGATAGAAGAGTGAATATAATTGAACCGTTATTTAAAACATATACCTATTATAGAAACATAATATTTGAAAAACATTTACATCCATATGTATATATATGCTGCGAATACATGCATGTATGTACTATGCTTGGAATGCATTATCCTGACGTGCATGCCAGAGAAATAAAAATATGGTCATTAGAATATTACGTAATCATTTTGTGAACATGCATGCTAGGGAAATAAAAAAGAAACAATGGCTATTAGAATTAATCACATCTGGCAGCTTCCTTTTGGGTTTTGACCGCAGCAGTGTCCGGAAGTGGATGAGGTTGGGTTTTTTTTTTTTTTTTACAAGGAACACAATCTATTAATTAACAGCAGAAAGCCGTTAGCACCATTACATTGTTAATGGTTACATGTTAGAGTGCCAAAAGAATTGGACACTTAAGATTATGTGCCTCATGAGCACACACATATTGGAAATTAAATTGATTACATTGGAGAGCACTAAGGGCTTGACGTGCAAGTAGGTCAGCCATTTGATTATGGCTTCTGTTGATTCTGCGAATAGCTGTAGCAGATGTTTGCACAGAGTTGGTTTGTTGGGCTTATCTTCCCTGAGCAAACAAGGTGTGCTCTCGGCATCACCCCTCCACATTTTCTCCACGCCAACGTTTTGTACGCAACACCACCGTCTCTGTTGTTTGGCCGTTATAGCTACCCTCACCCAATCCCCGCCTCTTTCTTGTATGGGACGAGCACGAAAAGATTTGGATATTTTGAAAGGTGTAGGACAAACATTATCGCGGTGAAAATGAATTTGGGGGATATTTTTGGCTCGTTCGCGAGTTAAAATATAGGGCCTTTATTTCTTCAGTAAACGGACGCAGCACCGCCCATGATAGGTCGGTTTGATCGGATGGTTGCCATTGAATTTGACGCGGATCAATGACGTGGCGCTTCCTTAGCCGATACTCCACCCTGGGCTATATAAGGACGCCCCCATCAAGCTATTGCATGTATATTTCCCCTTGGTCCATTTTGATAATGCAAATGCATCTTATCCTTACAAGTTGCACTTACAGTTACCCAACATTTGTCCATGTTACTTGAATTTAATTACTAAATAGCAAGGAAAATACAATCGTATATTTTTGTCGATTTCATGTGAAAATGACTTTTAACAACTTTTATGGCTCGTTGTTATATATTTTCCATTTTAAAACTTCCTGTTATGATCAACACTGATTTATTAGTTTAGTTAGTTTGATCAAAATCTGAAATCTCGGCACCCACCCCACCACTCGCCTCCACTGTTGTTACATAGGCACTAGCCATTGGCAAAGCCATGTCCCTCATCAGGCCACCACAACAAAATCCAGCTCTACAGAACAAATTAGAGACGATGAAGGTGAGCAAGGGCCCGAATCCGCGGCGTGTCAACCCATACCTCTCATATACAACATTATTTTTTTGTTATCTGAATGTATTTACGAGAGATGCATCTCAGTTTATGTGGGGTTTTGCACCAGCGGTGAGAGCTGCTAATTATGTGTTGATTTTTTTTGACATTATTATGTCTGTATATGACTGTGTCTTTTTATGGAATCGGCAAAGAGCCAGTGACCCTCAATGGTCTTTGCTCTTAGGCAACCCCAAACAAGAGCTTGGTGAAAACTATCACAATAATAAAAATGCTACGATACAGAAAATGATTTTTATTTGGTTCTCATGAGTTAGAAAAAATTATTGACTACATTCATCAATCTCAGATTGCTTTTATAAAGGACATGCACATATTTTTCGATATTATTGTCACTTAGGAAATAGTTCACTCTTTTGGTCTTAAAAATTAGAATTCTAGAGGTTTCCTTCTGAAGATAAACCTAGCAAAGGCGTTTGATAAGCTCACATGGAGTTTTTCTTATTGAAGCTCTCCGACGACTGGGTCTTCATAATCACTTCATCAACCTGTGTTCGGCCCTGTTTCACCAATCTGAAGCATAACATGAATTTTCTAGGCTATTTTCAAGTGAGAATATATTATCGCTCATGAGATGATTTACCATACCTCATAGTTGCTTAGGTCCCACGGTTACAAACAGTAAATAACTCATGATCATTTTAATATTAAACTATGTTTATCACACGAGCATGTTATCCAAGTCCATTAAGCAAGGAATGGTGAAAGTCCCTAGTTTGTTGTTGCTAATTGATGAAATCTAGAACTAACCTTTTGATCTAAGTGGATAATTTAGATAAAGATAGTCACAAGTCAGTGATGGATTCATTGCATATGAGACATGACATAGAGTCATGTGACCAAAGGGTGAAGATCAAGATAATGCTTTTTTTTTTACTTGGACTCCTAAGGTACAGCTGTAGTATCTGAACACATGCTCAAACATACTCACACACTCTCCCACACACACAGACGCACACCCCTAGAGCACACGCTAGACCTACAGACTATACACACACGACGCGTCCTTCTGGATATCAACAAAGTCCCATAGGCTCCGCAGGCGATGGGCACGTCACACTACCATTGTGGCTTCACGCGTACGTCCAGGACCTCGAAATTTATTTTGGAGGAAAAATCCTCCGGTGCCACACCCAGCCGAACCGCAACCGGGATTCGAACTCGGGTGGGTGGCGTCCACGACGGGAGCGCTCACCATCGCGCTACGAGCGCGTTGGCGTTCAAGATAATGCTTGGCTCAATGGACCGGTTGCAAGTGTGAAAGGCAAGTGGAGGCTTTGAAGTGTTGTGTAACACCTCTGGTGTTATATTAACTAAAACATACCATGTCATCATAATGCATCGCAAAGCATCCATGATTAGGTTCACCTTGATGTGCATCAACTAAAACAAATTTAAATTCATAGGTTGAATGTGCTCTTCGTGAAAATGTGATTTGCCGAAAACCCTGTTTTACCCCCTTTTCGGTAGTTCAAAATCCGTAAAGAATTAGGGGTTGGTCCAAAAAGCTTTATCGAGCATCTTGATGTGAGCAACTAGGTTCCTATTCAAAGTTTTTCAAGTTTCCAAAAAGAATTTCAAATAAATTTGAAAATATCGCTTTCCGGCACTTGTCCCCTTTTGGTTTTTAAACTAGATTTTAAAAACTATTCAAAATTTGGAAAAAATATTTTTGGGAAAAATGTTCAGTTTGAAAAGTTGAGTATTTCATAGTTTTGGAAATTTTCAAGTTTAGTTGAAAAATCAAAAGTAATTGCAAAAATTAGATTCTAGGGTTTTTGTCCCCTTTTCAAATTTGATTTCAAATTCAAATTTCTGTCCGAATTTGAAAATGCTCCTTTTGGGAAAGTTGTAGATCGGGAAAAATCAAGGGGACTTTATTTTTGGCGTTTTCCCCAGATTCTATTTAAAATTTGAGATATTTTCAAATATTTAGAGCTGTCTCTCGTGCTACGACTTGATGACGTCATCATCTTCATCTCCCTCTCTGTTCATCGCCGTCGCGGTGGCCATGGCGCCCATGCCGCCCTACCTCCGCGCGCTCGCCCTTCAAGCTCGAAGCTTCACCACGGACGTGTCGGCCCGCTCTCTCGCCTTCGCGCTTCAAATAGGAGTCGATGAACGCCGTTTCGCCTCTTCTTCTCCTGCCACCATCGCGCGCGACCTCGCCGCCGTCGATTTCGCCGTCATCACTTCGCCATTTTCTAATTGCGCTAGCCGCCAGCTCCGCCTCACTCTTGCGCTTCGATTAAGCCTATTCGTGCCGCTTTCGCCGCCGGAGTCGCCGCGGTCATTATCTTCATCGCGCACGGCAACAGCGCCGCCGCGAGCCATACGCCGAGCAAGTCGTCACCGTTGGTTATTTCACATCATTTTCTTCATCATTGTGATCACCTTGATCTCCTGCTTCTTATGCGTACCTTGGATTGCGCAGCGCATCACCGGACATCACCGTGACGCGGACCTCGCCGCCGGTTCACGCCTCGGAGCACGCCGCCGCCATCTCCGCGCACGGTGAGAACCCCATTCCGACGCTCCTTTTTCGAGCTTGTCGTGCGCATCATGATCGCCACGTTGTCCTGCCCGTATTCGTGCCATTAGATAGGCCGGATAGGCTCTATAGACGCCGGAACATCGATGCCGCCGGCAAGCTTTGCGTTGCCGCCGTCGCCGTCGCGGTGCTTGCTCCGCTGTGTCCGTCAGCGGGTTTCGGTGCCCAGTAGATCCGCTGTGTCACATAGGTCGCGTAGAGGGCCGCGACGCCGCCGGGAACCTCGCCGTCGGTAAGACCGAGCCGGCCGAGCCATTGTTTCCCTGTTGGAGCTCGCGAGGACGTGTAGTTGAGAATTCAATCAAGTCCAGGGTCCTTGGTGCAAATATTCGTGACTCAGTGAATAGGGAATAGACTTGGTTAGGATTTCGTAAAAACCCGAGGGCCTTTTTGCAAAACCGCTTCACCAAGCCTCGGGCAGGCCGAGTTGGGCCGGCCTGCTTGCGCTGCCGGGCCAGGCCTGCTTCTGTGCGCGCGTGGCCAGGCCGGGCTGGCCGAGCCAGTTGGGCCGGGTTTCGGCCCAGTCCGCCTTTTCTTTTTCTTTTAGCTTTATTCTTTTCTGTTTAGGTGAATAGTGTTGCAATTTGTTATTTTTCATAGGGAAATATCCATAGCTCCAAAAATCCTGAAAATTTTTGTGGAGGCTCTTTATGGTAATCTTTACCTAGGAAAAATTTAAAATATTTATTTTGAATAGTTTTGCTATGTTCAAAAATTAGCTCTTTTAATTGAAAAATGAGTCTTCCTTGATTTTTAGTTATTTATTTATTATTCCAAAAATCATGAAAATTATTTTGTAGCCTTCTTAGGGCCTGAGGAGTTTAATTTTAATTTTTGGAATTGTTTTGACAAATTTTGTTTTATTATTTATTTCGCTTATTTATTTAATTAGTTAGTCTCGTTAGATTGTGACGTTTTCGTGAAGGAAAATTGTACTCAAGTTATTAATTGATTTATGTATTCTTCAAGCATCATGTTTACTATTTCATCATGTTAAATCATATCATGTTATCGAGTAGCTTTCGTTGACGGAGAGTTTAATGTTGTCAAATCGAGAGATCAAAGAGGAGCGACTCGGAGCCGGTGTTGATCCAGATACCCAAAGCATCTACCCCGAGTACCAAGGCAAGCCCTGGATGCATTAAACCTTTACCTTGATTTTATAAAGTTTTTATATCTCAGACTTGAGTTGTTGCATTTAAGGCTAGGAGTTGAGTGAAAACCCACCAAATGCATTACCTGTCTTATTTCAGTATTCCTCATTACCTGTTTAAGAAAATGCATAGAATTGCTTAGTACTGCTTATTTAGTTAAGTTTTCAAAATGTCAAGAATGAAAAAGATGAGAATGGCTTTTATTGTTGGAATCACGATGTTAGTAATTAATTTAAGTCCGGGACGGCTAACTTGCATAGGGAAAGGAGTCCCTCCGTAGTGTTTCCGTCTTGATGCTCTAAGGTCCGTTCGTTGGTGAACTGGTGATATCGAGACTCTAGAAAATCCACACACCGAGTGTTGTGGTTGATATATGGCTGTGGTTGTTGTCCCTTTGGTATATCATGTGATCTCGGTATGCGGCGGAGTTAGAGTCTCCGGTATATCGGTGATCTAGATCCCGAGATGGGTATAAATGGATTCGAATCGCCGTGCTTCTCGGAGAAGGAGACTCGATCAGTGTTCATCATCGTAGTAACTACTTAATTAATGATTAGGTATTAATTGGTGTTATTTGTTCAGCTTGAGCTAAGGCAAGAGAGCTTGTTAAGTTACAACTTGGTTTTTCAAAAGCTTTTTCGCAAAAATATTGATTCTTGCAAGCCTTACCTTGTCCCTCGACTGCATCTCTTAGTCTTTACCCCTTTTTCGTCGGGTCGCTCTTGTTGAGTACTTTTGTACTCGAGTTTGTTGAACCCTTGTTGCGGGTGAGCCTCGGGAGCGGGTTTGCACTTGCATCCCGTCGTATGACGATCGTTGCGGAGAGTGATGACGAGTAGAGTGTTTGGCTCTTGGGCGAGCTCATCGTCCGGTTGTGTAATTAAACTATCTACCGCTACTCCACTACTATTATGGTTTGTAATAATTAAACATATGGTTTGTAAGTTTTGAACCAAATGCTTTGTAAACCTATGTTATTGTAATCCTTCCGCTATTTTACTCTGATGTATATTATTTGAATAAACTATTGTAATACTGCAATGTCTCTTTATAATGATTGATCCTGCTTGGAGAATCGTGGAAGTTTCGGGAATCTAACCGACAGATCTTTTTAAGTTTTATGGCACACATGCATTGCTATCAGAAGTCTGTTAAGACAATGATAAATGCATGTGGGCCATATTATTTAGGAAGTTCTGCCACAGACCGCGAGGCGGTGAAGCTTGAGCAAAACTTTGCGTCAATGGACCGAGCAACAGTGAAGAGCAAGTGAAGTCGAGATCGATGGACCAAGGCGATCATGTGATGATATGAAGTGGATTATATCATTTGGAAAAGCAAAATAGGCTCAATACAAAGGTATAATGCAATAGGACCACTTTGTTTTGCATGAGGGCATGAGCTCCCCGGCATTCACTTTGTTGCGCACCTCTCACCAGCGCCATAGTAGCACGCATATGCTAAGATAGATATCTTTTTGTTTTGCGAAATATGCTAAGATAGATATCTGCCCTCAACTTGTCCGACACAAACACCCTCGAAGTGAGGCCGTTGACGAGTTGCAGTTTGAATGTTTCAAGGCCCAATTCTCTTCAACATTTTCGTGCCTCTTTAACATTTCAGGAAACAATGAGCGCCAGCCATCCTCATCAAACCTACAGCACACCGGGCATCTTGTATCAAGGACAATGCATTTCCTCTTTACGTTCATCTTCACGGAAAGCTCATTATGCGCTATTCTCCAAACCAGATGTTTGATCTTTGGAGGCCCCGGAAGACGCCAAACTCTCTTCCACAAACGTGGCTCCTTTCTCTACGTTGATCGCCCGATGATTCACCCCGCTCTTGGACCCGGTTAATTTCAGCATCATCCTCAAGCACATGGTACAACGGCTTATAAGGGTGCCGTGCCAACTCACGCTTACAAGGGCTTGGCCCAACGACCGTCCCACTGCCGGCTCCCTCGGGCCCATGGTCTACCCGGCTAGTGTACTAGGCAACGATCCATAGCACCATTTTGCCATCCCGTCGTGGACAATGAACGGAAAGGAACGGACGCCGATGCCGACGCCGCGCCGTGGTTGGAGCGCGATCACGGGCAACGGGCAACGACGGGCGATCGAGAGTGAGACCGAGGTCATGGACATGGCACCAATGCGGAGTACACTATTGTACGGTGGGCGCGTGGTGGCGTGGTGTTTATTAAGGGCACGGCGACGCGCCGACGGTGGCGGTGCGTTTAGGTCGTCCGCAATGGTTAGCTATTTGACTATCTAGATCTGACATGACAACTAAAAAGTAGGAGAGAGAGTGTTCACTAGCTATATGCAAATAGATTATCTATTTCACGTGGCTCAAAAATATGTGAGATGAGCATGTGGACCCATTAGTATAAAATAGTCTTTTTTTTTTTTCTTGTCTCTCACCTCCATATCAGCTAACTACGTAGCTAGTACTAACTATTACCATTGCAGACGCCCTTATGGCAGAGATCTCATGGCTGATGACACGCTAGCTGGCCGTTTATCCCGAGAGCGTCCTCGCAGTTCACGCACCCAAAAAAGGCCAACCAGTTGTTTCTTGTGCGGGCGGCATGTGTTGTGGTTGAAGTCAACGAGCTGCCAAAATTAGCCAATAAAATAGACTCTTGAATCTTGATAGATATTTTGAAAGGTGTAGGACAAACATTGTCGCGGTGAAAATGAATTTGGGGGATATTTTTGGCTCGTTCGCGAGTTAAAATATAGGGCCTTTATTTCTTCAGTAAACGGACGCA